>OX328128.1:30674561-30947061 GCA_946811695.1 Gonocerus acuteangulatus
CAGGGATCCCGATGCATTTGCTGAAATCAATTTTAATCTGCTGTAACGAATCTTCGGCTTTCTGTATAACTGGAGTCGTTACATTTTTCAGATCAGCAATAAGGTTTTTTAGATCTTTCAAATTTTGTGCGTAGCATTTGGCGGCTGAAACAGGATTCCAATCAGCACAGTTTAAAATATTATTTCCAATTGCTCCTACCTGCTTTGTAATATTCCAAGCAAGGAGGCTTGCTTCCCACATTATATTACTTGCGTAATTTAAATCATCAGTAACGTTTATGCAACAGTCAAAATTCCAGGATTTCAAAACTTCATAGTGATACCTGATGACTTCTTTTTGACATTGTAGGGGCGATTTTGAAATCTTGTGCAAAATTTCATGTTTTTGATTGCCAATGTCAGTTTTTGAAATCTTTACTTCTTGAAGCAAATCATTCAGCTGTTGTGTTATG
Organism: Gonocerus acuteangulatus; assembly: GCA_946811695.1. Taxonomy (NCBI): domain Eukaryota; kingdom Metazoa; phylum Arthropoda; class Insecta; order Hemiptera; family Coreidae; genus Gonocerus; species Gonocerus acuteangulatus. The sequence continues at coordinate 30,675,014 of OX328128.1, forward strand.
TCATTGATTGGAGAAATCAATTCATCTAGAGCTCCTTGAACTAATGATTCAATAATCTGGTATTCCCCTCTAGTATCCTGAAAAAAAAAAAAAAAAAAAAAAAATCAAAATTCCTGAATGGAAATCACAAGTTGACTGCCAGAAGAGTATAGAGTGCTATTTCTATTTTATTTCTAGGATAGATTTGTCTCAGGATAAAAGAAATTCTGATTCGGTTAAAAATTTGATTCAATTAAAAAACTAAAAAAATCAAAAGTACGTCACGCTGAATCTGCATAACTATTTCTTAGAAATTGGATACTGTAGACTGCATTCCGACTCTTCAAAATTAACTAATGTTTCACATCATCACTTAAATTTGAACATTTGGCCAGTTTTTTAGATACTGCTTTCAAATGATCGTTTTGTAGAGTTCCTACTAAGGAAAGAATTTGATACATCTTTTTTCAGTGATCAGCAATAATCAGCTATATATATACTCCACTTTCCTTGGTAGCGTCTTTCCATTTCCTTTATGTGCTGGTGAAATCTTTCACCATGCTCCTCAATGACACAGCTGAGATTTTATTGAAAAAAAGTCCAAATGAGAGTGCAGGAAATGTATTTTCACACTCAATTGCAGCCCAGCTTTTGAAAGCATATTTCTACAACATTTTTGTAATTTCCCAGAGTTTTTAATGGCACTCTTAAAACCAATCCATGCATGTTTTTTTTCAGTATCTGTTGTCGTATCTTCCAATAAGGTATCAGAAATCAACTTTCTAATTTGTGGCCCAACAAATTCTCCATCTTTAAGTTTAGCATCAGATATTCTTGCAGATATATTGGTAGCAGTTGCCATCCTTATTCAAAGCATTCATATTTCTTCATTAAGCCTAAAGTGCAAAGGTGGTAAAAGAACATTTTTGGGGTCCACAAGACATTCATAAACTACATTTTTTATTCCTAGCACGAGACTGTCCTTCTGCTTCCAATTTCTTCTTGCTCAGAGATCAGATCAGACTATCACATTCAAAAATAAAATATAGCATGCCAACAATGTTTAAATCTCCACAGACTTGTCACTTATGTTCATATTTTACTTTTTCTAGAAGCAATTTTAAGTTATAGTACGTTTCCTAAAGCTACATTTGCAGGGATTGGACTTAAAATAAGGCATTTATTTTTGTCTGCTACGAGTACACTATTGTGTACAATTCAACCAGTGTTTATTTCTTTCGTTTTTTGGTTTCTATTCAGTTCCATATGCACAGAACTACATTAAAACATTTAAGATATAACTATTAATTGTACAAAAATGGAATGTGGTAGAAACAACCCGATTACAGTTTTGGACTAAGCACATAAAATTTAATAAAGTAGACCTATTTTGGAGGAAACCCCAGAATCAAGCATATCGGTGTAATTTCCTTAAAATAAAATAAAATACACGAATAGATCTGCTCTTTACATTTGTTATAAGAAATGTTTTATAAGTCATTGGAAGTGGGGAATTTAATGAATCCCATTAAAAGGCAATTTTTCGGATATATTCTTATATATTTCAAAACCAGCTGGGAAATCATAGTAGAAGAAAATTATCCATTCGAAAGCTTATTAAAGTTCCTACAAATTTGGTTCGAATGTGGTGTTTGAAAGAGTGATATCTTCGGAGATATCGGTGCTTAAATTGAGTAATTTCCGCTTAGGATACTGTCAGTTTCATGTTGTGGAGCCTAAGATCTTGATTTGCTTTGAGATGGTTAAAATCTATTTCCATAGAAAGCCATTTAAGTAATATAAAAATAAAACATTTCGGTAATCAGCACTCCTTAATATTGGCTATAATATTTTTGTTTATTTACTGTTTTTTTTTCTTCTTATTTTTAATAACATTTATGTTTTATTTTTATTGGGGGCCGAGGTTAGCTAACTGGTAGAGCACTCGACTAATGAACTGGAGGACCCGAGTTCAAAACTCGAGCCCTATGAAGGTTTTTATCTTCTAGTGTCGCCATTCGAGGGTTGGATTTGTGGTCCGAGATCGTCCCTAGGTTAACCCAGTCTTTCATTAATTAATTAACGGGTACATGCACAGGGAAAAATCCACATTATCTCCCATCTACTGTGCCATATGACCCAGAATCAGATACCTCTGCAGTATCTGCCCCTATTGGCCTTTGTGGCCTGTTGCGGGACTGATTTTTTATTTGTACATGGTTCTTTTCTTTATCCAGTATTTTAACATTTTCTTTAAACCTTATATTAGGTTTCATTCTCCTAATCTATGTATTATTCTACTGAAAGAATTTTTAATTTTAATTATGAACATCCAAGATTTATAGAATTGTTATAAATATAAACTTCCAGCATTTTTAAAATAAATTATTGTGAACGAAGGACACAATCTTATACTTTATTTTTTGAAAAACGCCTGAGATCTGAATTTGCCAACTTGAGAGACAACATTAATAAAATGTCATAAAATACTTTTATTCCCTTGTACACTCGAATCTATGATATATATATATATATATATATATATATATATATTAAAATTACCTGGAGGAGCAGAGTTGAAAAAATACATATAAAGATAGTACGTCTTCCTGTCATGTCCATGATCAATAAATCAATGTTTAAAAACATGAAATACTGGATGCTTATCTTATCAATATTTTCTCTTGGAAAACATAAAGGAATTAATTCAAGAGCCATTTGAAACAGATCAAAGTATTTTTTTAATATTTTTTATGTATTTGTTGACCCTGGTCAAGAACAGAGAAGAACGAGTGAACAATAGGAATTTTGATGTGTCTTGAACAAGAGTACATCGTAAATAAAAACATGACATTACAACCAAAAAAGAACACATTACTTCATATGATTAACGCGCTATGTTCCTAAGTTTGATTCTTATAAGGAGGGGGTATCTTTTCTTTTTAAAAAAAGGCATTGACCCTATATTGGCTGGAAAAGGTTGCTAACGTCTTAGTAACCCAACCCAAAAATCTTAGCTATGTATCAGGTCATCCCATAAGTAATGTCGGTTTTTAATATTCTGTCTGTTTATTTTCCCTCCTTTTCAATCTATTTTTGTTTACGTATTTGTTTATAATACCATTAAATACACATTTTTTACATCTATTTTTGTTTACGTATTTGTTTATAATACCATTAAATACCATACATCTATCTTGTTTTAGTTGGTGAAACTTATTTATTCTAGGGCGTAATAACCTTGTTGTTTATTGCCCATCAAATAGGAATCTAATCTTATTTATTGAATAAGAATAACTTCTTCATATTGTGCTGAAATTTCATTTAAAATGGATCTCGCAAGACTCAACTTATGCCATTTTATTCTTCGGGAATTCAATAAAGGAGAAAACAGACGAGTTCGTTAACCAGCATCATTTTTGCGTTAGGAGTGAGGGATGACTCCAGATCCAAAATATTAATAGTACTCATTATCCTACAGACTATCTGTGAAACTCACTACACAAAATAAAAATTACTAAGACACAAGGATCTTATAAAAATAAGTAAAATTTCTTTATTAGGTAAGGGGGGCTTCCTCCGGATCCACATAATTAATAGGGCTAAAGCGGCATAATTTCTGTTAAATTGCAACAAAACATTCTATGAAATTATACTGGGCAGGTCTTATAAAAATTCCGACTCGCAGGAACTGCATCATCTTATCCCTTGTGTCATTTTCAAAGCTTAGAATAGAAACAGTATAAGTTTGGTCTTAATCATTCGTGAAGAATGTTAACACATGTAAAAATGTAAAATGAAATCTCAGAGCAAAGCAAGATCATAGGCCCACAACAGGAAAATGACAGTATCCCAAGCAGAAATTACTCCATTTAAGCACCAGTTTCTTCAATTGAGATGGGCATCATAATATCGCTGTTTATTGCACATAAACAAACATCCTAATCCTAATATTCAATTGAGATCGCTCTATCAGAACCGAATTTACAGGACATTTAATAAGCTTTTGAATGGATACTTTACATTTGCTATGATTTCCCAACTAGTTTGGAGATATATAGGAGGAGGAGGAAAAACTTTATTGTAGAAAAAGTTTGGTTGCCCAACTAAATTGGGTTGCTCCGTACACAACATGTTTATCAACCTTGTAGGTATTTTAAATTCAAAAAAATAAATAACTAAAAATAAAAACATTATACGAATTAAGTAAATAAATGAGAATATAGTGATGAAAGTATTAATAAAAATCAACAAAACGAAAAAAAAAAAAAAAAAAAAAAAAAGCAATATTATATAAAATACTACTGATACCAAAAAGTTAAATAATAATTAAATTTAAAAAAATAAATAAAAAAATTAGAATTTTTCAGCCATATATGTGGCTTTGAATAATAACAAGCGAGTCTACGAGAATAGATTCTGCTATTCTTCCTAGTATGTCCTCGCTGATTCCTATTTCCTGGAAGAATACAGCAGTTTCCTTGGGAATGGTGCCTCGGGAGCCGAACCATAGACCTTTCACGGAGAATTCTCGGCTTCCATATGTCTCCCGGAACTTTTCTCTATAAAATGAGATGCACTTCTCATAGATGGCTTGCTTCTCTTTGTTTACAATTTCATTTTGATTTTCATTGTTGCCTTCATAGCGAATTGTTGGGTCTAAGATTAGAGCTATATAAAATTGCTTTGAAATAAATTGGTCCATTTTTTAGCCGGCTGGAGAAACTAGAAATTGCCTAGTCGTCACTTTCGGATGGTGTCATGAAGTCAACCTCATAGAAGTTCCTCAAGAGAAGTAGAAAAGGTGCTAAATTGTCTTTTTACTATTTTATCCTTGTGCCTATCTAATGACATAATTAATAAAATGTCTTCATAATAAGTATTATAATTTACTAATTATTACCACGTAATAGGAAGTTATGTAAAATATGATTAAGAGCATTCTAATAGAGTGTTCTCCACAATAAAAAATATGAATAAATAATCTTGAGATTACAAATGTAGAATGTTTACTTATTTCTAAGTTATTTTGTAAATAGCTCTTTATTCTGTTATCTTTAAGAGTCAGAATACACCAGGAACGCAGAAAGTCAAGTTAATCAATCTACTTCAAAGATGTCAGTTGAGTGGAATGTTGTTTGTTAAAAAAAAAAAAATCAATGCATTGTTTTAAAAAGAACAATTCCGAAGGAAACCAATAAACTATCATTACAATATCTTTTTAGCTGACGATTTTTTTCTCAAATCTTTCACTTATTTAGGTGTGTTTAATTAATGCTCATATATTGTTATGCAATTTAAGATGTGTCATGATTTTGAAGTAGATATGATATAAGAACATTTTTATTAGAAATCCAATTTAAAAATTCTAATTGCCTCTTGGAATATGACACTTTTGCATAAGAATATTGATAATTCAGAAGTAATCCCAAAACTCATCAGATGAAAATTGAGCAATTTTGTAAATTTGATGCTTTTTATCAATGTTTATATGTTTAGTTGTATACCATAATCTCATATTTAAAAAAAGTCTTCAATTTGTTGTTCTTAAAATAATTCCTTGAATTTTTCATGCCAAAAAACAATTAAAAAAAATAACAAAACAATATGAGAATAACAATAATATCAGAATTTAATGCACAAAAAGTGAATTAAATTTAAAAGAGACAAAACAATTAATTTTACATTTTTATATTAGAATAATAATATTTATTTGGACACAGTATTGTTCTATAATAAATATGTACGGGGAAAATATATACATTCCAGAATAAAAAAAAGTAAAATAAAGTACACCAATAACTATTTCTTTGATTCAGCCCTCTAGACATTGCGGTTGTTTTTGTTTTTTTCATCACCTTTTCTAAATAGGTGGGGCGAGGTTAGCTCAGTGGTAGAGCACTGGACTAACGAGCTGGAGGCCTGAGTTCAAATCCCGAGCAAGCACTAAAGATTTTTTCTTCTAGTGTCTTCGTTCATGGGTTGAATTCGGCATCCCTGACCGTCCCTAGGCCGACCCAGCCTTTAATCAATTTAATAATGGGTACCTTGGGTGCTAATGACTCTAGCAGTCGAGGCGGCCAAGGGGAAAATCAGGCGGCCGGAGCATAGTAATGACCATACTATCTCCCTAGTGTGCCGTATGGTCATGAATCAGATACCTCTATAGTATCTGCCACTCAGGGCCCTCGTGGCCTGTTACGAGACTGATTTTTTTTTTTTTTTTTTTTTTTTTTTTTTCTAAATAGGTACAAAAGGCATTTATATCTCTGATGTTTGAGGTAGTTAAGAAATGGTATGTTGATGAATTCTTGGTGTGTTCTTCCGTAATAGGTTTTAGAGTGAGGCTGGAGTACTCAGGAAAACGCCATAGCAGATGCTCCAGGTCATCTTCCTCCAGTCCGCATTTAGGACTTAATTTGATTGTTTCTATTTTGTATTTTTGTCGGTAGATGCTAAGGTATAGGCTCTTCTTATTTGGTAATCTTATTTGACTTATGTATCTGTTTCTATTTATATCCATATTTATTTGAATGTAGTTATTATAGGTACCATCATCTGTGGTGAGTTCGGACACAATTTCAAGGTTTCCGCGTAATAACAGAAACTTCCTCTCTCGAATAGTGTATTTTGTTTTTTCAATATATCAACAATTTTCTTCTATTTTTTTTTTTTTTTTTTTTTTTATGGCTAAAAGTTTTGAATTCGGTTCCTCCAGAATATTGGTCGAATGCTCTCTGCTGAATCAAACTTTTTCCCCGTTTACATAATGGTCAGCATCAAAATACTATTTATGAAATTAGTAAAATATAAGAAAAACAATAGAGTTTGGTTTTATTTACTTAATTATAAATAGTAAGAAAAATAAATAATGAGACATGACATTTTTTCAAAAATAGTTTGCTGAAATAGTTCACAACAAGTTTACAGAGGTACAAAAACTTTTAAAAATTCCTTAGGTTTTAATACAAACCTTTTTGTCAGTGGCTTATGTACAAAGGGTTTTAGATCTTTCGTTAAATGTAATATTGTAGCCGTCCTTAAATTCACGCAATAGTTTGTACTCATATTTTAAATCTTCATATTTCATTTTTGTAGTGATGGTGAAGTTGCGAAGAATGTATGAGATTGTAATCCTCATTGTAACCATCCCGTATTGGAGACCTTAAAACAATTAATACATAAAAATGAAGAGGGAAACAAAGCAACATCTATAATAAAAAAAGTCTGACTCGCAGGATCAGAGCAGTTCCTCCCTCCCTCCAAAGGGAGAACCCTGCTTTCGACCTTATGATACAATCTAGATGTGCCCTCTATTCCCTCCCTAAGCTCAAAATGGACCGATTTTAACGAAATTTGCGGAAAAAAAAAAACTTTGTGTAGTTTCAAAAAGTTTTTAATTGGCTGTTTTTAATTGCATATAACAGTAAAATGAGTATTTTAGTAAAACAAGGTAAGAAAATGAGAAACGTATTTGTAACACTCTTTTCGTAGAGCGAGGCAAGGGAGTAATTTCAGTTTAGGATACAAGCTGTCAGTTTCCTATTGTGGCGCTTTAAAATCCTATCCTTGAGTTTTAATTTTAAATTTTTCACAGAAATCAAAACTGTTTCTATTCTATGATTTTCAAATTACACTAGGGACAAGGAGTTCTGTGAGTCAGCCTTTTTTTAAACACATTGATCCTCATTGATTGGGGATCATGTCTACTGAGAGCTCTACCCTGGCTAGAAAGGGGTGGTAAACAGTAGATATAACCTCTCAAAACTCTGTTATTCATAAATAAACATTAACATTTAAATAAATAAATAACAACTTATACTTCTTGTTCTTGAATTTTCTTTCTCAGATGTACCTGTAGCCTGTTCAGATAAACCCAGGAGCTCAATTACGCATGCGCGAGCATTAGCGGGAATTTCTCCCCACGAGTACACCATTTACTATTTCAACGAAGAACGCGCTAAGTGAAACTCAATAAAAACTGATTATGTCTTGTTTAGGACTAGGAAAGGCAATGAGAGGTCAGGCAAGGAAGATAGTGTTTAATATTTATCAATACTGTGCCAAAGCTAAGGCTGAAGACGTGTTAAATATCATAGAGATAATGTTATGACTGACAGAATTTTTAGCGTCAATTTTTTACCGGCAATATAAGCCTCGCCTTTTTCCCTAATTCTAACCATCTATTTGAACAGGCAATGTTATAGTCTAAATTGTTTCAAGACTTAGCTTTGACCAAGTATTGATAAATATTAAACACTATCTCCCTTGCCTGACTTCTCATAGCCTTCCTTAGTCCTAAACAAGACATAATCAGTTTTTATTAAGTTTTGCGTGTTCTTCGTTGAAATAGTAATGCAAATAGCGGGAATAATTCCCGCAGAATTTCGCGCATGCCTGATTTGAACTATTCCATCTAACTGAATGGGCTATAGGTATTACTGGATTAATATTTCGCTTAAATCAAAGTTGTAATAAAATTTTGTATTTCATTTATTTGCAACAGGAGTTATTATTTAATCAGAAGTAGTGAAGGTGTTGCAATTGTAAATCATTATTTTCTTCCGGCCCTGAAGGGACCATTACTGATTAAATAAATAATTAAAAATCAGAATTACATACACATTTATGATAGCATGAAAGAAGTTATTAAATTAAGAATTTTGTGTGACAAAAAAAACTGCTTTATAAGATCAAAACAGGAGGAAATGATTTAAATGTATCTATTTAACAAAAAAATTATTAATGTGGCCTTAAATATTTCTAGTCATCAAATCTTACCAGGGCATGCTCTGGGACCTATGCCAAAAGGAATGTAAGCATATTTCGGTCTTGCTGCTTCTTTCTCTGGTAGAAAGTGGTCAGGGTAGAATTTTCTTGGGTGCTCCCAGTACCTCGGATCGTAGTGCAATTTTTCGAGATAGACTCCTATTACTGCTCCTTTTGGGATTGTGTAATCACCTGAAATTCGTTAAATCTCAATTTTAATTTTCTACCTCATCTTGTGGACATTTTGTTTTCGAAAGACAAGACAAATAAGCATCATGTTCGTCCTCAGTTAGCTCGTTAACACTGAAGAATGTATGATTCAGAACACTTAATATAAGCTGAGGAATAAGAGGAATTGGATACAGATAATTATAATCAGAAATAATATACATATTATATAAGAATTAAAGCTAACCTAGATCTACGTCTCCTCTTGTATGTTTGTATATTATTGCAGGGCATGTAAACCTCAATGTTTCTTTTATAATCCTCAATAGGTATTCCATCAATGACAATTCTTCAAAAGAAGGTTCTCTTTGTGTGTCCGACCCAAAAATAGAAACTTGCTCCTGGTAAGCTAATTCCTGGATGTCTGGATGCATAGCGAGGTAGCTAAGTATACTTGCCACGTTTACAGCAACTGTGTCTGATCCCTGAAAAAAGTTGATTTTTTTTAAAATATATTGTTGTGATTACTTTATTATTGATACCCCCCCCCCTTTTCGGTGATGGACTGCTGAGGTCACTAGCACCAATTATTGATAATTTAATTAAATTGAATAAAAAAGAATTGAACTTTCATTTAAAATAAAATCTCAGGTCCTAATGAGTTCCAGTAAATTGAGACATTAGTCATGAATTTCAAAAGCATACGAAACGTGGTTAGATTTAAAAATCGTACTACTACGGAACAATATAAATGTATATTATACAAAAAAAAAAAATTACCTTGTATCCCCGTAGGCACAGTTTTCAGTTGTAACAGAGACTTCAATAAAGCTGCAGCCCCCCTCCCTAATTTACGCCTATGATCTGAAGGAGTGACACATCAATGGGTTGTCCAGTCCGGAAATGGTTAACTAAGGAAAAGGTTCCCTAGGAGACCTTCCACTATTTTTAAAATCCACCAGGCTTCTTACAATGTATTGACAAAGTGTGCAATAACTATGAAAAGACCAGTTTTCCAAGGTACTTTTTTTAACCAGCTGACACAATAATCTATTAAACAAAGGTACATCATGGGGGTGCGTTCTGAATATTGTTTAGCAAGTTATGTTAGCAGAAAGTAAAAATTATACTTTCATGGTAAATTAATTTGTTCATATGGATGGAGAGTTTCAGGTAAAGCCCCAGATCTAATGGACCGACTTTGGTGGTTAAATGAGTTGACTAAATATTGCAAAAATATACTTACTGCTACAATCGTATCCCCAAGTTCTTTGTAAATTATTTCTGCCGATAAACCTTTCTCCTTTTGCCTTCTTAGTAGAAAATCAGAATAATATTCAAGCCCATCTTAAAATAAAAATTTACAACATATATTAATATACTGATATCTCTGCTCCAAATAATAATACAGCATCTCCTTTATAGTAAGGCTTTGCAGAGAGTGAAGTTCTAAATTTAGCTAAAACTGAATTTTGGAAATTGATGTGGTGTAGATAGTTAGCCGTCGAGGAGATAAGCAATCAGGGAATAGTTGGGATTCGGCTAGGAAACATCAATAAGATTTTTGTAAAAATCTATAATCAGGACGTTTTGGCTACTCATTGGTAGCCTCTATCAGGGGGGAAAAAAACACAAATACAGAAAAAAGAATAATTAAACCTATAAAACCAAATGATAAATCGACAAACAAACTTAAAACCATTTTGCTATTAACAAAATTTTTTTTTTTTGTTAAAAAAAATGTTCTTATAAGCGTTTTTGTGTTTGTCAATATATATATATATATATATATATATATACACATATATTTATGTATACATACTATACATATGCATGAAAGTGATATGTTTCACCTGTTCATTTGTTCGTTTTGCTTAATTTTTTTTTTACTGGAAAAACCTTTTTGGTTGTCATTGCCCAATTTTCATAAAAATTAAATGGTCATAATTACCTTTCTTGCCTCTCTTTCTGGTTTCTTGAAAAATCTGTTAACAAAAAAAAAAAAAAAAAAAAAAAAATGAAATCAAATGAAGCATTTACAATAAATAGAAATTTAAATTCCCTGAGAGTGTATAATATCCCAAGTAGCCTCGCAGTGATTTAATAAATGTTTATGAACATACTTTGTGGCTGAATTATATAGATTACTATATCTTAAGTTCATAAGAAAAAGTCAAATCCTATAACAGGGTGTGAGCGTGCTTAGGGACATTCACAAACATGCACACACACTCACATATATATATACATATATATATAAATAGGAACAAGGAGAGATTGTCTAGTTACAAAAATGTTATTTTTAATGCAGCTACAGATAAACCAGTTTTTTCCTATCATTTTTGTTATAAATTTGTTAATTAAGATCGTATTGAAAAAGTCCGTCTCGCAGAACTGCATCATCTTAGCGCGGTTCCGTTCATATCCCTAGTCTAATTTGGAAAGATTAAAATAGAAGCAGTTATTATTTTGGTTCCACCAGTCTTTTTTTTTAAATTAATTATTATAATGGCGTGTCAACCCTTAAGGTCACTAACGACATTCCTGTGAGTAGTGAAGTCTTGAAAGGTCATGATTTACAATCTTACCTGGAAGGGTCCGCTACACTAGAAACAGACCCGCTAGTGACAAGGTCTTGGAATCTTGGAAATCTATATTTCTAACAATAAATTGTTTTTGTTATTTTACTTAACAAGTTTTATTGTCAAATACATTTGATACATAATCTTCCGCTTCACAAGATTGTCAACGGTTTTCGAGATACTAACGAAATTATACAAAACTTTTTTTGTCTGTTAATAAAATATTTTATTCTAACCCTTCCTTTACTCTAAACGTAACAAAAATTTCAACATATTAGTGTTGATGAAATTCGAACATGCAGAAAATGTTTCAACTGTATCCCATAATTCTAAGTACCAAAATCAAAGACAAAGAACCCTCCCTAGGAAGGACGCTAGGCAGTTGAAAAGCTATATATCTTGGAAATCCATATCTCTAACATTAAATTGTTTTTCTTATTTTTCTTAACCTGTTTTATTTTCAAATACATTATCCAACAATAAGCAATTAAAAAATAACAAGGAATAAAAAACAGACAAAAAGAACAGTTCGAATAAGCGAAATCAATTACTTTAAAGTTTTAAGCTCTTATTTCTCCGATTGACATCGCCTAATCAAAACTTTTATTAGAACCTTTTTTTTAGAGCATTTAATAAGCTTTCTAATGGTATTCTTCCGTTTCCCAAGATTTTCAACCTTTTTCGAGATATTAAGGAAAGTAAACAAAGTTACTAAAACTTTTTATGTCTGTTAATAAAATATTTTATTCTAACCCTTCCTTAACTCCAAACGTAACCAAAATTTCAACATATTAGTTTTGATGAAAGTAGAACATGCAAAAAATGTTTCAACTGAATCCCATGATTCTAAGTACCCAAACCAAAAACGGTATTCAAAAACTATTTTTCCAATTTTCTCGAAAACGGTTAAAGCTATCGCCTTGAAAATGGTTTCATTCGTTTTCCCAGCCCAGGAATCATATAAAACGAGTACTTAGAAGCTTATGAACTCAAAAACGTAAGCGTTGCGATTTTTTTTGCGCGAATTTCGCCCCAAACGCCATCTTCCAGTAGGCGGATTTTGCTGGTTAACGAACTTGACCTTTCAAATTGGACGAAGGATTTTTGTACCAAATTTCATCAAAATCGGGCCATTCGTCTTCTATCTAGAGAGCGAACAGACAAATATATATATATATATATATATATATATATATATATATATATATATAAATATATACATATATATATATATACAAATTTGAACCACCGTTATTTTCGGTCTCTAGGGGTTCTGAAACGCGAAATTTTCTAGTCGGCACTTCCGGATTGTTTCATTGTATCAACCCTATAAGCGGGGTTCCTCCCTATGGGGGAGGGAGGAACCGCGCTAAAAATGGATTTGACAATAGCATTCAGAGCTGTAAGAATGCTAAGATATGGTGTCCAACTTGACATGTTTCATTACATAGCCTCAGGCTTTTGTATCATACTTTCTTGCACATAGGGTTAGGTATTGTTCATAAAAATACAGGATATGCATCTTTTTGTAGGATTCATAAAGGCCAACCAACAGAAAAAAGTGTCACTTATTTATCTTAAATGGTTGCAGAGATATTAGCCTGGAACATCGAGCTTGGGATGCTCTGAGTCCTGTATATATATATATATATATATATATATATATATATATATATATATATATATATATATATAAGAGAGAGAGAGAGATTTGTTTCTACTAACCCATTCATAGCATTGCGTAAACAAGACCTTGCTCTCTGAAATTATTTTAGAAAGTCTTGGCTTCAACTTCATTTTCTTCAGGAAATAAACCTTTGTTGTATTGACAAATGCATAGTCCACAAACCTATAAAAAAAAAATAAAATAAAATAAAACATGGCAAAAATCTTCTAAAATTGATAAAACCTAATTGTGTACCTATATTAATCAGTGGTGGCCTGGCTCTAAAGCGTTAATGTCAACAAAATATCTGTCCCAGCGCATTAACAAAGATTCTCTTATTACAATTCGGGTTGGTTTGTTGGTGAAGGTTCATAGAGACTTGGGATGAAGAAGTGGCCAAAACGCCTTCACTGTATATATTATGTTGAGAGGAGATTGTTGACTGTTGATGATGCGAAGGTAGGGATTGTCGGGGTTCGGTCATTGCTTCTTAATAAAACTACATTTTACAAGTGAAAATGGTTTTATATTTAAATATATATATATATATATATATATATATATATATATATATATATATATATGTTTGATGTTATTTTTCGTCGCTGGGATAGTATTTTTAGATGGAACGGCATTTTTCTCCAGCGGTGGTACTCCTCCTCACTTGTTCCCGGAATATTTCGATGGATTCATCTCCATCTTCTTCAATGAAGAAGATGGAGATGAATCCATCGAAATATTCCGGGAACAAGTGAGGAGGAGTACCACCGCTGGAGAAAAATGCCGTTCCATCTAAATATATATATATATATATATATATGTATATGTTATTATTAAATCTGTCCTTCATTGTTTTTACAGCCCTGATGAAGGCTTGAATTTCAAGCCGAAACGTCGGCAACAATAAAACCATTTTCACTGTAAAATGTAGTTTTATTAAGAAGCAATGACCGAACCCCGACAATCACTACCTTTGTATATATCGTCGATACAAAAGCAAACTAACGAATATGAAAATCAACACTTTTCAGAGTGGAAAAGTATTTATTCATAACTGTTTTTTGGACAGTCAAATATTTGGCAGATTTGACCTTTTGATAGTGGAATACTTTCCCTTTAATAGAGTGAAGTCAGATTGAAGAATTTGCCGTAAATAAGCCCAGCAGAAATGATTAAAGATGGACAATGAATGATGTATTTTTTCATATTCGATACTTTGCATTTGTATCGACGATATAATCAGTTATTATATAATTAGTTTTCATTTACAACAAATCCAAAAAGAAATATAATCAACTTAAGCAAAATTTAAATATATTTTTTATTTTTATGTACATAGTGACTGATGAGAACCTGTCCTGGGAGATGAAAGAAAAGTTATTTATTGGAGTTATTGGAGGACTCCGAGGGTGAGATTGTGATCTCAAAAACGTTTCGTTCAATAAAAAATATATATAGAGGTGGAGTTTTGACCATTTTTTCATTCTAGGACCAATCATCTCTTCCAATAGGGGGGAGTATTAGGGCTACACTCAAGAAATATTTAAAAAAATATTTCTGCAAATCTTTATCAATCCTATCAACTGTTCAATTCAAGTTATAACGTATAGGCACAGAGTTATTTGGACAAATTACATAGAACACAACCACGATCACAGAGTGCATCCGCCAAACACATCATACAGTCTTCTACAGTGTTGCCATGCTCAGTACTATATTAAAGATAATGAACTTACGAAATAATGTTACTTAAAGAGAAATTACTACAATATATGTTAACACAATGGCGGACATAATTTTTGTTCTTTTACTCCATAACTCGACAAAAAAGCATTCCCACTAAATTGATTGGATGAATTTAATAATGAGCAAAATGGGCCTATTAGTAGTGTATATTTATCTGTAACCCACCTGTCCAGAGGAACATGTTAATGCCCTCCTTGTGGGAGTAATTTTTTGTTTTCTTGCATCAAATCTCACTAGACAGGGTTTATCGCAAGCAGTGGCAACTAAAGGGTGGGGCTTAGCTCCCCCAGAATGAAAATTCACAATCTTTTTCGATTAAGTTAGAAAAATAAATCATTTAGTTTGACCACCTTGAGCATTGTCATCTGCTTGCAATACACCCCTAATGAGAGTGATTCATTTCATACGTACACACACAAAAAAAAACATTGGCATATATAAGGGGGGGGGCTGCAGCCCCCCCCCCGAAATTATTTCCTATATACGCCCACGAAAAAAGTGGTATTTTCCAAAGACGCCATACATGTAATCTTATGTATTTCGACACGCTGAATCCGAATCCGGAGTCCGTTTCATCCCAGCACGTCAGTTTAAGGGCATTTGAAGGTCAAATTTCCTATGAAGTTGTTAAAGAAGAAATAAGTAGCACTTCCATGGTTTTGAGGGTCGCTGAATTCGAATCTGAAGTCTGTTTCAGCACATCGGCGCAAAATCAAGGCAATTTCAAGGACAAATATGCTTATTTTGCAAGAAATGAATCTGCAGTAAAAAGAATTCAGCGACCCCCGAAACCACGGAAGCTCTATTTATTTCTTCTTAAACGATTTTGATACGAAATTAAACCTACAAATGCTTTTAAACCTGATGTGCTGGGATAAAACAGACTCCAGACTCCGATTCAGCGTGTCGAAATACATAAGAATATATGTATGGTGTCTTTGGAAAAAAAAACACTTCTTTTGTGTGTCTGAGTTATGAATATTAGCGAAATTGGTTCATTAAACATTAACAAAAGGCTAAAATAAATACTTATATTAATGACCAGTAGTATTTTGTTAATAAGCTCATACCTATTCAAATGCTTCACATAGTAGAACCTTGGATTTTGTAATTCATTTGATTCAAGGCCTAGATAATTTTCTAAAACAAAAAAAGACATTCTAAACTAATCATCATGAGAATACATTCTTTTTTTTTTTTAAATTGTTATTATTACTATTAGTATAGAGTACTAGCTGTTACCCAGTGTGCCATGCTACACCTACTTTCTGTCTATGACTCTCCCCGTATCAAGATCTACTTGATACTTAGTTGTTTATACCCAGTTACGAAAATCGGCCAAACGATGTGAATTTGTTTTAGTTCATAATGATACCGGCAGAAGCCAGCACAACAGCACTTCATCTAACAGCCGACAGAGGCCAGTAGTAGTCGATTCAAAATGGCCGTCACAATCTGAATGGTTCAGTGTAGCCAATGTTTCTTGAACAAAACTTTTGACCAAATTTTGAAATTTGACTATTTTGACCTAGCCTAGGAGATTTCTTGTATCAAGACCTACCTGTGTGCCAAGTTTGGTCAATATTGGTCAAACGGTGTAGATTTATATAAGGAACAAACAAATAAATAAAAAGACAGACACGTGATTTTTATATATATAGATTAAATAGAAATTTCATACCTGCATAAACATCAAAAGAACTTAGATAAAAGTCTTCTACCACGTTGTATTCCTTTCCACATTTCTTTTCCTTCACATATTCTACAAAGCGTATGGCTTTCTTTACAAAAACACGGTACTGATCGTTCTTAAGGCGGGCTTTTGTCGTTAGTCTGATGAATGGTTTTCTTAGTTCTTTCCATTTGTTTATATCTAGAAGATGAATTGAGAAATAACTGAAAATATTTCAATATTGGAGCTACACCAGAGATCTCGATCAACAGCGCAGGCGCATAACTCAGCATTTTGAGAAATTCGATTGGTCGTTATGTTTGCTTTTCCGTCTTGTTTACTTTCTGTTTTTAACGCAAATCATTTGTAGATTTGTGTTTTTAACGCGATTTCTTTCCCTAGTTTTTGATAGTGTTCTTGTTCTGCTACGAAAATGCGTCTTTGGGATTTGCCTAAAGCTGAAAAAGATGCTAGTTGAGTTCATATGGCGACAACATAATCCCAAGGAAAAAAGAGACTGTTTTGAAGCCATGATAAATTGTATGTCGGCCCATTTCCCACCATACAAAATAGAGATTTATATTATCAACGAGTTGGATTGGCTGGAGTTTCGATATAACCTTATATAACCTATAAGCGATCCGTAGCCATATCGGTAAAAATTCTATAGACTGCGCATGCGCTGATGATCTACATCTCTGAACGAGACCCAGTTCTCTGACCTATGGTGTAATCAATACCGAAAATATTTATATTTCAGATATTGACAATGCAATTGGTCAATGCATGTTTGAAATTAATAGTCTAAAATATTTATATGCACATACATGACCAGGCGGATAGACAGTAAAAATAATAAAGTATTTAAATTACGTAAAATGTACATCCTAGGCAAAATAAGTTCACTGTCAAGATTACATATATTCCAATAACAAAAGCAGAATCATTATTACAAGAAATAATAGACTAATATATATTTTATTTCTCGTTAAAATAATCTATTTTACTAGCAAAAACACATTAGCACTAATGTGTTCTTGCTTGTTTCACACTTGCACTATGGCAATAAATATAAATCCATTTTTACAGTTTCTATATCATTATTAAAAGCTTTATACTTACCGTCAGTAAGGAAAAAACCATCAAATGCATCTCCAAACATGAGATTATAAATTGGACCTTTGTATGCAGAATTTGGAGAGTTAGCTATGGCCTGTCAAAAGAATTTAAAATTAAAATTATATAAAAATTTATTTGTAATTCTGTTTATGCCTTCATGTGAGATTGATACTATCTATTTTTGCTTATTTTTGCATGGGAGGCTACAACTGAATTTTTCCCTAGAACAGGTAGCCAGTAAACTGTTACATGTTCGTATAGAGAATGTCTGTAGTATTTTTGAGAATAAAGAATGTGGAATGTATTTTTCTTATAGTGCTTGAAGTGACTCACCATAAATAATATTGTCTTGTTGGTCTGAAGTTGGTATGTTTATCGGCCCGATGAGCATGCTCAGCTGTAAATGTACTGCATTAGTTTTTCGTTATTATCTGATTTTGTATGACAACTGCTGCTCCCACAACTTTATCGGATTTCAACTCATCTATAGAGAGTCTCCTGTCGGTTTGGATGGTGAAAATATTAAATATTTCATTACAAATTAATGTTGTTGTTGTGCTTGATTTAAGAAATCTCGAAAGGTCCCCCACCTAGGTCGAAGAGGCCAAAATTATATTTTTTTCAATAACCAAGGAGGTAAGGGGGTTGTTCTGCAAGTCAGTAAATCTATTTGTTGAAATTTTAAAATTCTCTATATCTTACACTAAAAGGTCTCTGTGCTTGAGGTTTCGTTTTGCACAGGTCAGGGTTGAGTCACGTGAAACACACATGAAGGCATTCGGGGTGACAAATGGCTCTTTATTTAAGCCTTTGAGTACTTAGAAGAATTTGATGGCAGAATTCCTGAGGATGTTTGCCGGACTCAGCGTACAGGCTGAACAGGGGCTAACTCTAAAAGCTGGCAAGGACAGGCGAAGGCAAGTGTTGTAAATAGTGTTTGACATGTCTATAGCCCTGCCGCAAACAAAATAACAAGGTAGTGCGCATGCGCTACATTCAGCCCATGTGTGGGAAGGCCTAGCTCCCCTCCAGCCACGCCCCTTCTGGTTCTTTTGTTTGCGGGCGGACTATAGGGCGCTTGGACTGGCTGATCTACAGACAACGCTTACATAATCGATAAAGGATCTCATGAACTTACTTATTCTTAAAGTGTAATGTTTTACACTACTTTCTGACACACTTCTTCACAGTTGATTAAGTAGGAAGAAACTTCACTAACCTCAAGATATTTAGGCTCGAAAACTGAAAGGTGTAATAATGGACCAATCCAGATCTTTGCAATTCCATATTTTTCAAATTCATCACTGAAATATTTAAACAGATCCAGAACATCTACAAAAAAAAAAAAAAGATAATGAGAATAGTTAGTGGTTGAAAAGATGTGAAGTCAAGGGATGGTTGGGATTCAGCTAGGAATGCCCCCGAGGCATTTTTTAGTGGTATCTATTTTTGTATTAATTAGTAAAACTTATTTTTTCTCATAAAATAAATATATTTTTTTTTTAAATATAAAATGAAACTGATGTTATTTGTGTGCTCATGCGGCTCGTTTTTCCTGTTGGCTTATGTTTCTCTGCATTTTGTTTTACTTTGAACCTTTGTTAATAGTTATATTTACTGAGAACCGCATTTTGTATAATAAGTACTTAAAAATCAATTGGTTCTTAAGTTATTGTCATATTTAAAAGGTTTCTTACTGTTTAATTATTCTTACTAGTAATTGAAGGCTGCCAAAGTGCAGCGGAAACGTCCAATATAGATTTGTGTTTGAAGATCTGACCTTTGATCTTGTGTTTTTTTTTTCTCCTAGCCGAATCCCAACGATCCCCTGACTTCCCAAAATAAATAATGTATAGTATATTATATTATTTATAAAGAGAAACTTCTAATATTATGAATACAATAATTTTTATTATTATTTTATTTTATGTTTGGATCATTGTGTGTCTATATATATATATATATATATATATATATATATATATATATATATATATATATATATATATATTTTTTTTTTTTTTTTTTTTTTTTTTATTTGTGTTAATACGGCATTCTCCAGCGGTCGATTTGTTTGCGTAATATTTCGCAGAAATCACATTCTGCTTCTTCAGACGGTCCATGGCTTTAAATTTTTCGTATACTTGTTATTTTTTAATAACCTATATACTCGATTGATCATATTGCCATATGGCAAGTTTCAGATGTGCATTGTTGTACCGAGGCCTGTTGACATAGAGTAGAGCCGATGGGACTGCTTTGAGACTGTTCTACGTCTTGCTTCTTTGCGCTTGCTTGTATATTCCCACCCGATTTTCCTTCAATAGTTCTGAGAACGGGTTTCCATGTAGGATGTAGAATGACACCTTCATCTCTGTTCAGAGTCTTAGGTTGCTTGAATATTTCGACAGCCTCTCTTACTAGTCTTCTTTGACGATTGTCTTCTTTGGCTAGGACTCTGGCTTCGTCAAAAAGCATTTGCCCGGGACATTATTCACCATGTCTTGCAACGGCAGACGTTTTTGTGCGTCTCAGGCGGTAGTCAGCGCAATGTTGGCCTATTCTAGTGGCTATTTTCTTCCCCGTCTGTCCTACGTAGACTGTCCCACAGTCGCAAGGGAGAAGATAAACGCCTTTGTCTTGCAGCCTCTGTTTATCTTTTGCCGATCCAAGCCAGTCGCCTATTTTATCCAAAGGTCGAAAAGCGACGTCTACTCCTCGACTTATGAACAGTCTGCCTATCTTCTCACTTATCCCTCGGACGTATGGCAGCGATACTCTGTGACCCAGTTCTTCATTTTGTGTCTCAACAATTTCTTTTTGTTTTTTCTTTTTAATACGACTGACTGCTCTATCTACTTCCCTTATTGCATAGCCGTTAGACTTGAGGTCGTTCTTGAGGAAAGCGAGTTCTTTATCCAGGTAGGCTTCGTTGCTACATAATTCGAAAGCCCTGTGAGTCAGAGTCTGCACAACTCCTCTCTTCTGCGCGGGGTGGTGGTGGGATTCAGCATGCAGATATCGTCCGGTAGATGTAGGTTTCCTGTAGACTGTATGTCCCAATCCGCCGCCTGGTTCCTTGATGATCAGAAGATCCAAAAATGGAAGCTTTCCATCCTTCTCTTCTTCCATTGTAAAATTGATTGATGGGTGGGAAGCATTCAGAAAGCTTAGGAACTTTTTTAATTCTTCAGGACCATGCTGCCAGACTACTAATACGTCGTCTACGTATCTGAGCCACAATTTCGGCTTGAGAGTTGCCGTATTTATCGCTTGCTTCTCAAATTCCTCCATAAAGATGTCTGCTACCACTGGTGATAGAGGGCTCCCCATCGCCACTCCATCCTTTTGTTTGTAGATAACATCTTTATATTGGAAAAAACAAGACGTGAGGCATATCTCTGCGAGCTTCATCATCTTACCTTGGAGCAGACTCTTTTCACGGATAATGGCAAGTGAGTCCGTAACTGGTAGATTCGTGAATAAGGCCTCAACATCAAAGCTCACCAAGACATCACCTTCCTCTATTTTGACTTTGTTAAGGATCTCCACTAGGTGGCTTGAGTTCTTTACAGCTGAAAAAGAGTTTCCAACCGTGGGTTTTAATAGCCTTGCCAAGACCTTACTGGTTCGATAGGTGGGAGCCCCAATCATGGATTATATATATATATATATATATATATATATATATATATATATATATATATATATGATATATATATATATATATATATATATATATATATATATATATATATATATGATGCGATTAAAGGTGGAAAGATAAAACCGTGCAAATCTGTGTCCATTGGGATGATGAATATTCTAAATGTTGTTATGTATAAATATTTGTATGATGAATATTCTAAATGTTGTTATGTATAAATATTTGTATGATGAATATTCTAAATGTTGTTATGTATAAATATTTGTATGATGAATATTCTAAATGTTGTTATGTATAAATATTTGTATGATGAATATTCTAAATGTTGTTATGTATAAATATTTGTATGATGAATATTCTAAATGTTGTTATGTATAAATATTTGTATGATGAATATTCTAAATGTTGTTATGTATAAATATTTGTATGATGAATATTCTAAATGTTGTTATGTATAAATATTTGTATGATGAATATTCTAATGTTGTTATGTATTTCTATTTTATATGTGTACCTGGGCGAAACTCTGTCAATGCGGGGTGCTCATAAATAAATTTAAAAAAAAAGAAGAATATTCTAAAAAGAAGCAGCGGAGTTGGGCTCACCATAAATCAGGAAAAACGAAAATATATGGAACTGAAAGCTGCAAATGCTCAAAGTGGACTCAGAAACAACTTTGAAAGCTTGTCCAGTTTCACTTTCTTAGGTTCCTGGATCAACAAGGAAAACAGGAATACAAAATGTTCTGGTCGTCACTATCGGATTGCTATCGGAGGTTGAAAGTCAACCTCATAACGAGGTTTCTTCCCTATGGAGGGAGCAAGGAAGCACGCTAAATAATAATGCCCGACAACAGGGCATATTAAGCAAACCTCAAACTCATCAAATCAAAAATTCCCTCAAGACCAAACTGATACTGTACAATATTATTATCAAACCGGTTGTTACCTACGGATCGGAAACCTGACTCCTTCAATCGAAAGACTGCCAAAAGCTCAAACGTTTTTAAAAAGAAAAATTATGGAAAGGTTATAAGGTGTAGCCAAGATTTTTTTTTTTTTTTTTTTTTTTTTTTTTTTATAGTGTTACAACCCAAAGGGGTCATCAAACACAGATATTTGTGGATAATTTGTTAGACATATTTAATTTTAAAGTAGCAGGGACCGAGATAACAGAAAGAGGAGCAGGCCGAATCCCCACGGCGGCACAAGGACTCTACTCTCATAGTAGCCAAGATTGATGGACATAGGAAGATGAAGAGTAATGCTGAAATCGCATCCATACTGAAAAATCATGTTAATGTTTATTTTATAGAAATAGGTAGAAAGAAGATGCTAGACATGGGAATCCTTGGGAAAAAATAGGCCCTGAATCAATTGAAAAGAGGAGCTATCAAGTGATGCTCTAAGCTGGGCGCCAAAAATTTGAGGATTTCTGCCAAAGAACGTGATCCTCCGGACCAAGGGTCAACGAGTCCTGTAAAGCCGGGGAGTAAGTATATATTGTAGAGTAGATAGATATTTATTTATTTGTGTAAGATACATCTTGTACAAATAATATCAATATTAGACACTTTGTTTCTTACCATTTTGAGTCTGGTAAACGCTATAATACTTTAACAATTTGACAGCAAATGACAATATAAATTTTGTCCAGTTCTAGAGTTAACTTAATATATAAGTATAAGTATGTAAGTATATATTGTAAGGCCCAGTATTCCCTTGGACTTAGAGTAAACAAAATAAGTAAATAAAATCTGTGTATATAGAAATCACGTTAACACCAAATGGGCCAGATTCCTTGGCTATACCACGTTATAAGCCAATAAATATTATTCTATTCTATATAGAAATCACGTGTCTGTCTATTTGTTTGTTCCTTATACGAATCTACACCGTTTTACCGATTTTGACCAAACTTGGCACACAGGTAGGTCTTGATACGAGAAATCTCCTAGGCTAGGTCAAAATAGTCAAATTTCAAAATTTGGTCAAAAGGTCAAAAGTTTTGTTCAAGAAAAATTGGTTACACTGAACCATTCAGATTGTGACGGTCATTTTGAATCGACAGCAGGCTCTGCTACTGGTCTCTGTCGGCTGTTAGATAGAAGTGCTGTTGTGCTGGCCTCTGCCGGTATCATTATGAACTAAAACAAATTCACATCGTTTGACCGATTTTCGTAACTGGGTATAGACAACTAGGTATCAAGTAGATCTTGATACGGGGAGAGTCATAGACAGAATGTAGGTGTAGCATGGCACACTGGGTAACAGCCAGTTAAGAATAAAAATTAGAGAAAAAGTTGGATGTCCAGATGTGGGATAGAGTGGGAACAACAGATCTTCAGACGCTGCGTCTGGATCAACACTACGATAGGACCTGCCTTTGCTCTCATCTTTATTCATTTACCCTATGTTCAATGGAATACGAGGCCTTACAATAGTGTGTATATAGTACTGGTTCTAAAACGTGAACTTCCAGATTTGTATCATCGGATCGACATGATAAGCGGGTTTCCGCCTTATGAAGGGAGGGAGGAACGTCTCTAAAATGAATTGTACATAGGTATTATATTACAGAGAGGATTTAGCATGAGAATCTAGTGAAACTAATGCGAAGAAAATACAAACTCCATGTTATGGAATAATAATGTAAAATCATTAGCATTCAGTACTATTAAAATCATTACATTTAATAATGTGATTTAGCATAATTTTATTCTGTTAATTTTAAGAAACAATGGTTATACCGGGAGTGTGGTTTTTCTCACGCCTTTAGGTAAACATAATTATCATGGGAGAGTTTGAAGTATTCATTAAATAAAGGCCACTAAAATATTCATGAAACAATACTCTAGCCCATCCACATGGCCGTAGAGCTCAATAGAACATTCGCGAACCTCTTAGGAAAATATTCATGGGCATTTGTATAGCCTTTTAATAAACTACACATTACGAGAAACACTATAAAAAAAAAGGGAATATATCTCGTTTAGGACCAGGAATGGCTTTGAGAGATCACGCAAGGGAGGTTGGGTGTAATATTTATCTATACTTAGCCAAAGCTAACCTAACGGATTATTTCTTTCAGACAGTCCTCTCTCAGATGAAACAACTCCTGATGACCCAAATCCTGATGACACAACTTCTAAGTTTGTCCTTCCTCTTTATGTTATTATACTGGTGTGAAAGACATAATCCGTCAGGTTAGGAAGCAAAATAGGGAATGAAATGTGTACATCTTAAGGAGATTAGATAAAAAATTATCAACGGAGGTGAATTTTGGCCACCCTATGGTTACAAGAGGTTCAGAGGGAGCAGTGATGTGGGGTGGGTAAATACCCAGTGGGTAGGTAAATATAAATTGGGTATTTACCCGGGTATTTACTGACATTGAAGGTAAATACCCAAAAAGTGGGTATTTTCAGTTTTTGAGCTTGATACAACTTCTTTAAATATTTTTTGGTGCAAACAAGGACTGAAACTTACCCATTTGATCATAAAAACGTAATAAACATTAATACTTACCCAGTAATATTTTAAAGAAAGTTAAAAGTCGGTCCAGGTATTTATGGGTATTTACAATTTAATGTATATCTATGAATTTTCATGATTACGTTTACAGTGGGGAAGGTTAATTAATTTTAAAAAGGTTTTAATGAAGTCTATTCCATTATTAAGGACTTATTTAAATTTAAAAGAAGGGTCAAAAACACTTTTAATGTTTATTATAATAGTTGAAAACCATTTTAAGTGGTTTGTGATCCTTATTATTATTATTTGAAATTATGCTCATACAGTAGTAACAACATTACAGTAAGCGGAAATCTCACCAGAAATGCGAAGGTAGCTTCTTGATGACAGAGTGTTTTGAGTCCGAGTTGGGAAACTAGTTAACATCCTTGATCCAATTTTTGAACTTATCACTGCCATTCAGTTAAATGCCCCTTTCCACACAGTTCATAAGAGATTTAAGAATTACTGAAAACTCTTCAACAAGAAACCCAGAATTTTCTCTTCAAAAAACGGAGGAAAAACTTGTGTTAACTAAATAGGAGAAACGCATTCAGTTTGGTGTTGGAAACGCACATCTTGCTGCAGACTTGTTGAACTCTTCCATTTGTTTTGTGTGTAAGTTAGGCAGAAGCATGGGATTGAAATCAGTTGATCTTCGGAAAGACATAGCTGTAGGGACCAAGAAGGAATATGACAAAGATCCTTTGTTTGGGAAGGTCTTGAAGACAATGACAAAGAAAATAATAACGTAAGTCCCATGTTATGGTGGAGAGGCTTTAAAGGTACATGTGTTTTGATCAATGAGTAGGTAACTTAATTTGAGTTTTGAGAAATTGAGATAATCCTAGTCCAAAGTTTTAGCTGAGGCTACATTTTTGTGAACGCAGTCCAGTAGTATCAAATTTAAGCAAACAACTTGTTTTATTGGTAGTCGGAAGGTCCATGGCAAATTTTCAGGTAATAATTTATTAACCTCTCAGTGATCCTATTTTATAATTTATTATTGTTTTAATAGTTTCTCAGTGTTGCAATAGCTCTAAATTGATGAGATCCATCATATTTTACAATATTCGATTACTTCGAGTCGTAGTTTAGTTAAATACCTTAAATACCCGGGTATTTATGAAATTGGGTATTTACCCTGGGTATATACCCTGGGTATTTACCCTGGGTATATACCCTGGGTATTTACCCTTACGAATAAATACCCGGGTATTTTACAACACTGAGAGAGAGACAAATGAAAACGACAAGACGATGTCTGGTTCACTATGGCAGAAATTGGCGAGGGATAGAGTCATGGGCGTATATAGAAAATAATTTCGGAGGGGGATGGGAGAATTTCGGGGGGGGGGGGGGCTGAGAGCATTAGAGGGTATGGAATACTAACCATCTAGAACTTGGAATAGTTAGCCAATTAAAACGCTATTACAACCCAAAAAAATATTTTTCCTGAACTAAGTGTTCTTATTTAATTTATTTTTACGTTTTATTATGACACATTTTTACCGATTTCGAAGGGAGGGGCTGCAGCCCCCTCAGCCCAAGTGTTGAGTGCCTGAAACGAAAAGTGCATCCACATTGCAACCTCAGCTTCCCATTAGGGTGGTCACCTGGGAAAGTCAAGACCATACCGTGCCGTACCAGGTTACTCACACCGTATGGGTAACCTTTGACATGTTTCGGGCAAATATGTTCGCGGGTCGTGTAGATGGTTCAAAATAAAATAATGTCGGATTTTAAAGTTGTGTTCATAATTTTTAGCGATAGATATCAGATATGTAATAATACGACAATATTATTGTAATACAATTTATTAAAATAACAAAATGAAATTTAAAAAAAATGGTACAACATAATTAAATCGTGAATTTGGAATTATTACAAACTACGAAAGTTAAATAGCCACACGAAATAAATGAGACACTTGTCTTGCTTGTTCACTTGTCTCCGCAGGAGCAAGCGACAAACCCTTGTCACTATCTTCCTCATTTGGAGTGAGTAAGAGTGAATAGTGCAATGTGATTATTATTTTTTTTTAATTCGGGTTTTCAAAATATCTCGCGGGCCCGATCAAATCTTACAGAGGGTCGGATCGGCTGGTTTTTGCCCACAAATCGCATATATGAAAATAAAACTCAACTGAAAATGTGACACTGAAAATGTTACCTACGTAGGGTGCTTAACCCTCAACTGGTAACATAGGTCTGAGAGACGCCTATGTATAGTATTTTCCCGAATTGTGGTGCTTAGAGCTATTTGTAAAATTAAACCTTCAGAGGTGTATAAAGTGTATGCTCACTTTAGATTATGTAAAAAACGCCAGTGAAATTTTAACCCGATCAATTGTATTTAGTGGTAGTAGTAAGGCTCTAACGGAAAAGTACAACGTCTGGTAGACGCGTGTTACTAATAGTGCTCATTTTCATGTTCGTCTCACAGACTTGTATTACTTGAAACTTATTTATTTAAAAATTATTTTTTTAATTATTTTAATAAACTATACCTTCATTATAAAAAGTTTTTTTTTTCAAAATATTTGCCCCCAAAAACCTTTTAGCGCGGTTCCTCCCTCCCCCATAGGGAGGAACCCCGCTTATAAGGTTGATACAATGAAACAATCCGGAAGTGCCGACTAGAAAATTTTGCGTTTCAGAACCCCTAGAGACCGAAAATGATGGTGGTTCAAATTTGTATATATATATATATGTATATATTTATATATATATATATATATATATATATATATATATATATATATATATATTTGTCTGTTCGCTCTCTAAATAGAAGACGAATGGTCCGATTTTGATGAAATTTGGTACAAAAATCTGTCGTCCAATTTGAAAGGTCAAGTTCGTTAACCAGCAAAATCCGCCCACTGGAAGATGGCGTTTGGGGCGAAATTCGCGCAAAAAAAATCGTAACGCTTACGTTTTTGAGTTCATAAGCTTGTAAGTACTCTTTTTATAGGCTTCTTGGGCAAGGAAAACGAATGAAACCATTTTCAAGGCGATAGCTTTAACCGTTTTCGAGAAAATTGGAAAAATAGTTTTTGAATACCGTTTTTGGTTTGGGTACTTAGAATCACGGGATTCAGTTGAAACATTATCTGCATGTTCTACTTTCATTAAAACTAATATGTTGAAAGTTATGTTACGTTTGGAGTTAAGGAAGGGTTAGAATAAAATATTTAATGAACAGACATGAAAAGTTTTGGGAACTTCGTATACTTTCATTAATATCTTGAACACGGTTGGGAAATCGTGGTAAGTGGATAGAAACTATTTGAAAGCTTAATAAATTCTCTACAAAAATGATTCTAAAACTATTTTTGATTAGGTTATGTCAATCGGAGAAATAAGTGCTTAAAACTTCAAATACGTCTGTTTTGTTCTTATGAACGGGTTTTTGTCGTTCTTTTTGTAATTTTTGTCTCTTTCCCTTGGTTTTTTATTGCTTTTTATTTTTTTAATTTCTTATGTTGTATTTGTAAGGAAAATGTATGTGTGTGTAAAACAGGATAGGTAAAATGAGACCTATTTTCTGTTGTCAGAAATAATGAAAAGTTTTGGGAACTTCGTATAATTTCTTAATATCTCGAAAACGGTTGAAAATCTTGGGAAGCGAAAGGTTACCATTCGAAAGCTTACTAAATGGTCTACAAGAAAGGTTCTAAAGAAAGTTTTGAATAAGCGATGTCAATCGGAGAAATAAGTGCTTAAAATTTGAAGTAATTGATTTCGTTTATTCGAACAATTCTTTTTGTCTGTTTTTATTCCTATTTTTACATTGCTTATAGTTGGATAATGTATTTGACAATAAAATAGATTAATTAAAATAAGAAAAACAATTCATTGTTAGAAATATATCAGGCTGTACCGTATGAAATGTCAGTTTTGGATTTGCCGATTTCCTTCAAATGTCTTGAAACTGTCGAGGCTCCTAATCCGAGTTCTTTGGCATATTCCCTATTGTTTGCAATTGCTTATAGTAGTCAAATGTATTTGCCAATAAAACAGGATACGTATAATTAGAATATTTTATTTTTGCGGTATCTTGGGGTTCTCAGATCCCTTATGAATATCTATTAGGCCCCCTTCGTATTTTTTCCTTAATATCTCGAAAAGGGTTAGGAGATCGTGGCAATTGAAATGTAACAGTTCGAAAGCTTACTAAATTCTCTACAAAAAATGTTTTACAGAAATGTTTGATGGGGTCGTCACATTAGGAGAAATAAGTGCTTAAAACTTAGTTAGTTTCCTTTATTTAAACGGATCTATTTATGTGTTTCCCGAAGTTTTTTTTTCACTGCTCGTTATTTTTGTACTTGCTTATAGTAGTCTAATGTATTTTTCATTAAATAGGATATGTATAATTAAAAGCATTATTTTGTTTGTTAGAATTCGAAGATGCCGTATGAATATCTAGATTACAGTACTGGTTTTGATTTCGTATTTTAGAATTGTTCTTGGTATTCCCTATTTTCATGTATTACCCTTAGTTCTTTATTGCTAGTAGTTTTTTTTTTTTTTTTTTTTATTGATTATAGAATATAAATCTATTTGGCAATAAAATAGGATACGTAAAATTAGAAACAATATTTCGGGTATTTCTGAGCGAAATGCCTTGTAAGATTGTCTACCACCACGAACGGCGTTTTTCCTCTATTTACCTCACATTTTAATTGGTTGCTGTTTTTAGCTTGTTTCCTGCTTCACTTCACAGATAGGAAACACGCTTCTGACGTCGACCCAATGACGTAATCCGAAGTGCCTAATAAATGATTTAACGTTTTAGAACAGGTAGATATCGAAAATAGCTGTTTTTAAATTAGAATCTATTGTTGAGTAATTATATGAATCTTTATACGGCTTTATTAGCCGTATTATTCTATATAGGCTTTATAAGGCAGGAGATACTACTTAATCTTGAAGACTTGTTCTTAGTCCTTCTTTATCAACTAGATAGGCTTTATTAGACATATTATTCTTCATAGGCTTTATTAGACAGGGAATTCTGATAAAATGTCGTGTTGTCGCAGCAAATTGTAATTACGATTTATCTAAGGTCAGGTAACATTAGCGAGTCTACATTGTTAAGATCACCGACAGCGAAGGTAGACAATTGCTATGATTTAGTCTACATATGTATATTAATTCCTAAATGTAGAAAATAAACTTTACAACGGTTAGATACTATGAACGAATAGACAGTCGGTTCAGTCCCAAACAAACAGAGGGTTTACTAGAAATTTACCTGCTAGGAGTTAATCCTCAAGAGAAGTAACCCTTGTAGGGTAATATAACCCAGGTATCTGCCGACACAAATACAAAGCCTTGCAAGAGTAGGTAGAGCAACTTTAAGATTTCGTTCACTAAAATTTCTTAAACTGACCTAAATTCAGACATAACATAACATAAATTATATTGTAAATATTGATAAAGATTAATTAGTTGTCAACATATACATAAATTAGCAATCAACAGTTTTCTTTGTACGACTATTATTAACGACTATTTAGTTATGAGACAATCCATAAA
Source organism: Gonocerus acuteangulatus (assembly GCA_946811695.1). Taxonomy (NCBI): domain Eukaryota; kingdom Metazoa; phylum Arthropoda; class Insecta; order Hemiptera; family Coreidae; genus Gonocerus; species Gonocerus acuteangulatus. The sequence continues at coordinate 30,705,440 of OX328128.1, forward strand.
TTAGCGATCAAAAGTTGCAGGTGATTCCGTATTAGATATTTATTAAATATTCATAAAGACTATTTGGTTGTAAACCGATTCATCAATAAGCAATCAATATTTTTAAACACTGGATATATACTAACCAATTATAACGACTGTTTAGTTATGAACCGATTCATAAATTAGCGATTAAAAAACACAGGTTTATTGACTAAATATTGATAAAAGTATTTAAATAGAAGAAAAAAAGGTTTCCTCAAGACTTGCTCTTGTTCAATTTGTATTTACTCTATTGACTTTATTAGGCATATTCTTCTATATAGGCTTCATTAGGCAGTGGTATCTACTCAATTTTGGGAACTTGTTCTTGATCCTTCTGTATCCACTAGATTGGCTTTATTTGGCATATTATTCTATATAGGCTTTATTAGGGAGTGGTATCTACTCAATTTTGAGAACTTGTTCTTGATCCTTCTGTATTCACTAGATTGGCTTTATTAGGCATATTATTCTATATAGGCGTTATTAGGGAGTGGTATCTACTCAATTTTGAGAACTTGTTCTTGATCCTTCTGTATCCACTAGATTGGCTTTATTTGGCATATTATTCTATATAGGCTTTATTAGGGAGTGGTATCTACTCAATTTTGAGAACTTGTTCTTGATCCTTCTGTATCCACTAGATTGGCTCGCTGGGAAAATTCCTCGCTGCACCCTGGATGTCGGAACTAATGACCTAGATGTAAATGCGCGGTTAAAAAAAAAAAAATAAAAATAAAAAAATAAAAAAAATAAATAAATAAATAATATTGTATATATGTGTACATAATTTAACTAATTAAGAATATCCATACGTATTTGTTTTTATGTATTCTAAGTGAACTTGGGCACTGTGTGCGCCTCCTCGTGGCAGAATACGGGCAACTGATTGGTGGCTCTCGAGGCGGACCTGACATTCAGGTCTCCGGTTGGGGAGAAGGAATTGAGTAAGGTTTGATTGTTTTAATAGCCAAACCTTGTTCAGTTCTGTGGCAATCAGGCTAAGCACCTTAAATTCCAGGCAAGTTAGACGTAAAGAGATAATTTTAGCGCGGTTCCTCCCTCTCTCCATATGGAGGACCCCGCCCTCCAAATGGAGGCCTCATGACGCAATCCAGAAGTCCCGACAAAAAAGTTTGCGTTTAAGAACCCCTGAGAGACCGAAAATAACGGTGTTTCAAATTGGTATATATATATATATATATATATATATATATATATATATATATATATATATATATGTGTGTGTGTGTGTGTGTGTGTGTGTGTGTGTGTGTGTGTGTGTGTGTGTTTGATCGCTCTCTGGACACCCTTAAAAAGTTTTGGGTACTTTGTATATTTTCCTTAATTTTATTTTTTTATTTTTTTAAATTATTTTCCTTATATCTCGAAAACGGTTTGAAATCTTCATAAGCGGATCCTTACCATTCGAAAGCTTACTAAATGATAATAATTCTGAAGCAATTATCGATTCATCGGAGAAATGAGTGCTTAAAAAAATAGTTTTTGAATACCGTTTTTGGTTTGGGTACTTAGAATCATGGGATTCAGTTGAAACATTTTCTGCATGTTCTACTTTCATTAAAACTAATATGTTGAAATTTTTGTTACGTTTAATATTTTATGTATAATGTATTTGACAATAAAACTGGTTAAGTAAAATAACAAAAACAATTTATTGTTAGAAATATAGATTTCCAAGATTCATAGACCTTGCCACTAGCGGGTCCGTTTCTAGTGTAGCCGACCCTTCCAGGTAAGATTGTAAATCATGACCTCTCAAGACTTTACTACTCACAGGAATGGCATTAGTGACCTTAAGGGTTGACACGCCATTATAATAATTAATTAAAAAAAAAGACTGGTGGAACCAAAATAATAACTGCTTCTATTTTAATCTTTCAAAATTAGACTAGGGATATGAACGGAACCGCGCTAAGATGATGCAGTTCCTGCGAGACGGACTTTTTTACCATGCACACGTCTCAGAGACGCATGTTACCTATAACGTACAAAATTTAGATGTTACAAGTTGAGGGTTAACATTAAGACCGGAAGGGTGACACAAGTGTCCTCTGGTGTACAAGCTCTGAATCTAGGTACATACAGTTTTTATAGTTGATAAAAAGATATTTTCCATGTCGTTCACAGACATAACTATGACGGTGTGAATAAAACCGATTTTTGAGTTGTGTCACTTTAGAAATACTAGTGCGATATGGCCTAGATACTCCTTCATAGAAGGCCTATGTTCAAAATCACATAAGGATTTGTCAGATTGAAATTGCTATTTTATTTTCGTTTATTTATAATGACTTGTAAATATTTAGTGTAATATAATTTGTTTGGTAAAAATGCAGTTTCCCGCCCTCCAAACCGATTTCTTTCAAACTTTGCACAATAACGTATTTTGATGCACTAAACACGAATCCGATAAAAAAAAAAGTCCGTCACGCAGGAGCTGCATAACTAAGCACTTTCCTCAGAATTTGGGTAGTGTAGATTGCTTTCCAGAACAATTTGCTTAAAATATCCTACATAAATCAAATAAAAACATGAATAGTTCTCTTTTAAATTTGTAATGAGTAACTGATCAATTAATAATTTGCTTCCAGAGTTATGTTTACACATGGTACCTATTACACTACGTAATAAATACAAAAAACCTCATATTATCGTATTTTGATCTAACGCAGGAACAGGATACAGTCACTCTAGTGGTAGAAAGCGCTCCTTGCGGCGGCTTTGTGAACCTACGTCTGACGGGCTTTTCTATTGAAATATATTACAAATTAAACCCCCGCTTTCCGAAAGACCGATTCAGCTCATTTTTACAACACTTCTTTCTCATGAGTTACCCACGACGTATACCGCGTTTCGTTACAATACAGCAGAAATTACGACCGGTATGAGTATATTAAGAATTTGGGTCAAGAGTAAACCCCCCCTTCTAATGAACCGATTTAGTTTATTTTTACAACACATATTTACCTGTGGATTACCACTACGAATACCGAGTTTCATCGAAATATACCAAAAATCACGGCTGGTAGTGGCGAATTGGTATTGTGGGTCCGGAGTAAACCCCCCCCCCTTCTAATGAACCGATTTAGTTCATTTTTATATCTCACTTTTCTCTCTATATTACCACTACGAATGCCAAGTTTCGTTGAAATATAACAAATATTACGGCTCAAATAGTCAAATTAGTGTTTTGGGTTCGGGGTAAACCCCCCCTTCCGGCGGACCGACTTTGGTGGTTAACGAACTCGTTCAATCGTTTGCTAATTGAATGCTATATACCAAGTTTCGTGCCGAAAAAACAAAAACTCTGGCCGCTATCGTGTTAACAAACATATATATATATATATATATATATATATATATATATATATGCATATATATATATATATATATATATATATATATATATATATATATATATATATAGATATATATAAATTTTAACGGGGGTCATTTTCGGTGTCTACTAGGTAGGATCGATAAAGATTTGAAGAAATTTTTCAAAAATTCCGTCATGAGTCCAACCTCAATAGCTACTTTCCTTCGGAGGAAAGTGCTAAAAAACGTCAGATTTAACTAGGAAAGAAGTTATTAAGCACTTAAGTTCACTGTTATGCAGGTTATGAGAGCTAATGTAAACAACTAAATTTGTGACGACTTTAAGGCACACATGCTATGCGTTTCCGCTCGCTCAAGAAGATAACAAAACCCCAGTCAATCCAACTCGCTAAAATTAATAGAATATAATATTAAGCACTAAAGTTAGGAAGGTTATAAAACTAGGCGTCATCAGCGTATTTGTAAACGCGCGCATGCGCAGATATATAACATTGGAAAACAGAGAAATCTCATTTGAAATGTTCAGAAACCATTTATTCGAAAATATTGTTAATTTTAAGGGCATCCTCACCTGTCGCTTAAGGGCATACGTGCTATGCGTTTCCGCTCGCTACGCTCGCTCAAGAAGATAACAAAACCCCAGTCAATCCAACTCGCTATAATTAATAGCTCTCATAACCTGCACAACAGTGAACTTAAGTGCTTAATAACTTCTTTCCTAGTTAAATCCGACGTTTTTGTTTTTTTTTATCGTATTCTTGTTTAGTGCATCAAAATACGTTATTGTGCAAAGTTTGAAAGAAATCGGTTTGGAGGGCGGGAAACTGCATTTTTACCATTTGTTTTATTGTTGAGCTATGAACATAATAAAAGGGTTTATTATTTAGCCAAAGCTAAAACCGAAAACAATTTATTCTATGACATTGTTCGCAGTGCATTACAATTCATGGGGGAAATCTCCTTAATTATAAACTTATAACTTGGTGGTTTAAATTGTTTTTAGCTTTAGCTTTAGTATTGTTAAACATCAACTAGTTGGAACTTTCGGATTGTGTCATGAGGTCACCTTATAAGCGGGGGTCCTCCCTATGGAGGGAGGGAGTTTATGGACTCGAAAATGTAAGCGTTCCAATTTTTTAGCGCAAATTTTGCTCCAAAAACGATGTTCCAGTAAACGGATTCAGCTGGTTAATGAACTACGATCTCCCAACTTTTTCGAGATATTTTAGAAAATATACTGAGATCCGAAAACGTTGTATACCATTAATACCATTTTTTTCTATATACTTCCTACCTCCAAACGATTCCAAAGTATAAGTATCTTAGATTAGATGAATGTAAAATACCTGGTAAAAGTTTCAAGTGAACCAATCATCGTTTCTGAATCCCCAAACAGAAAATTAGTTTGGAAAAGTATTTCTAGCAATTTGTCTCGTAAAAGGTGGCAAAAATCGCTTGAAAATGGTTTCATTCGTTCTCCTACGTTAATGAACCTATACAACAAATACATGCAAGCATATGGACTCGAAAATGTAAGCGTTCCGGTTTATTCACGCACATTTTGCTCCCAAAACCATGTTCCAGTAAACGGATTCAGCTGGTTATTGAACTTGACCTTTCAAATGAGAAGAAAGATTTTTGTACCAAATGTCATCAAAATCGGACCATTTTTGAGCCGATGAGGACCTTCTTAATAATTCAAGCCCCCCTAAAAGTACTTAAACATTTGAATATAAAAAAAAAACTTTCTTAGCGAGTGTTTACATTCTAAACGGATTTTCCGAGCAAAATTTCAAATTTTGTGTGAAGTGGTTCGGGATATTATTACCGCGGAAGGACCAGAGCGTAAACTCTATGAGGGACAAAATAAGAGTTTATTTCTAGTAATTCAAGCTCTGACATCATAGTTGAAATTAACCTAAATTAAAAATAATATTATGAAATAGATAATGTACGGTAACATCTGTTCTTTATCGTCCTTGCAACGCATGCTGCCTTGGCTTGCCTGCTCTAACCAACTCAAACTTTAACCCCCCCTAAAAATACTTAAAAATTCGAATATCAAAAAATCCTTTCTTAGTGAGTGCCTACGTTATATAGGGAGTGTATATGCAAAATTTCAAAATTTTCTGTCAAGCGGTTTGGGCTGGGCGATGATAGGTCAGTGAGTGAGTGAGTGAGTGGTATTTGACAAATATACAGTAGAAGATTGAAAAAAAAAAAAAAAAAATACTTTATTTTACGGTGACCTAGGTAGATCGATTCTTTAAAAGATCGGCCCTTGGAGAGCGATTCATTAAAAGATCGACCGTTGGATATCGATTCTTTAAAAAGATCGGATTCAAAAATCGATATATGGTGCTAAGAAAATCGAATCAGATCGCCCATCTCTACTTATGACGCATGAAATATTGCTTTTCTTCGAGATTTTATTCTAGGAGGCGTTGAAATGTACATCTTGTTTACCATGTACTGTCCTCACGTTGCGCAGATGTAGCAAGCTTCCAATAAGCGGATACCCTTTCGGTCCTGGTATCTTCCGGGCACAATCTTCTGCGTGTTTGTTCTTCACCTTGTAGACTGCCCAAGCAGCTACGACCAGAGCTAACGCCACAAGAAGAATCATGGTCTCTCAATGATTCTTCAATCAAGATTTTATCTCGGACACATTTTTCTAAAACAATTAAAACATGAATTAACAAATTAAGGTTATCAGGATAGTGGAAGGGTTCATTCAGGAATGAAGGGTAGAACATTCCAAAATTGATGTCCAATTTTATTGGAACCTTGTCTGACTTCATTGTCTTTCTTCAGGCATAATACTGTAATTTCACAATTCTTGATGTGTGTATTTATATATTATATGCGTGTGTTTTTTTTTTTATAGAATTTGTTTTTTTGCACTTCAGCACACAAAAATTATCCGATTTTGATGAAATGTGTTATAAAAGTACCTTGGATGATTTTTAAGGTCCAGTTCGTTAAGCTAGTGATTCCGAACATCGGAACATTGTTTTTTTGGACGTAATTCGCGGGGAAAAATGTAGGGCTTCATTTTTGCTTGGATGTATATTTTTTATTGATTTTCAAACTCAGGGAAACAAATAAAGGCATTTTAAGGATATATCTTTAACCGTTTTCGAAAATGGTTGATAAAACTAGTTTTCCTTTCTAATTTTCGGTTAAAGTAGTTATAAACGATGGATTAAGATGAAATTTGCTCCAGATGTTTAGCATTCATCCAAACAAAGGTATATAAATTTTGGTGACATTTGGAATTCAGGAAATATTAGAAAAAAAAAGAATTAATTAGACACCTGAACAGTTTTTAGAGTTTTGTATATTATCTTGAGTATTTCGAATACGGCTGGAAAATCATGGTTCGTAGAGGTTAACCATTTAGTGAAGCTTACTAAATTATCTAATCTAATATCTAAATTATCTAATCTAATTATCTAATCTAATAGAACGTTCTCAGTCGGAGAAATAATTACTTTAAACTAGCTCATAGTACCAATTAGTATATAAAATTCGTCAAAATATTTTATAGGAATATCCCTATTAAAATCTGCCCAGTTTTCTTCTTTTAAAATAAAATACCTAACGAATTCAAGCCTTTCTTTATCAATTTGCATACCGTCAAATATTTGAGTCGTTTAGTTCCAAAGTGACTGTTGTCCAAAAAAATTCGAAAATGTGATTTATACATCCCTGAATTCAGAATTTAAAGGCCTATCTGATGCTATGGTTATTATGTTCCAAAAAAAATCTAGTCCTATTCAAAAGTCAATGTAAAAGTTTCACTTTTTTTAGCACTTTCCTCCGAAGGTAGCTACTTTCCTTGAGTATGATGAGGTTGGACTCATGACGGAATTTTTGAAAAATGTCTCCAAATCTTTATCGATCCTACCTAGTAGACACCGAAAATGACCCCCGTTAAAATTTATATATATCTATATATATATATATATATATATATATATATATATATATATATATATATATATGTGTGTGTGTGTGTCTGTTAACACGATAGCGGCCAGAGTTTTTGCTTTTTCGTCACGAATCTTGGTATATAGCATTAAATTAGCAAACGATTGAACGAGTTCGGTAACCACCAAAGTCGGTCCACCGGAAGGGGGGGTTTACCCCGAACCCAAAACACTAATTTGACCATGTCAGCCGTAATATTTGTTATATTTCAAGGAAACTTGGTATTCGTAGTGGTAATATATAGAGAAAAGTGAGATATAAAAATGAACTAAATCGGTTCATTAGGAGGGGAGGAGGGGGTTACTCCGGACCCACAATACCAAGTCGCCACTATCAGCCGTGATTTTTGGTATATTTCGACGAAACTCGGTATTCGTAGTGGTAATCTACAGGTAAATATGTGTTGTAAAAATAAACTAAATCGGTTCATTAGAAGTGGGGGTTTACTCCGGACCCAAATTCCTAATATACTCATACCGGTCGTAATTTCTGCTGTATTGTAACGAAACGCGGTATACGTCGTGGCTAACTCATGAAAAAGAAGTGTTGTGAAAATGAGCTGAATCGGTCAATCGGAAAGCGGGGGTTTAATTTGTAATATATTTCAATAGAAAAGCCCGCCAGACGTAGGTTCACAAAGCCGCCGCAAGGAGCGCTTTCTATCACTAGAGGGACTGTATCCTGTTCCTGCGTCAGATCAAATTACGATAATATGAGGTTTTTCGTATTTATTACGTAGTGTAGTAGGTACCATCTGTAAACATAAATCTGGAAGCAAATTAATAATTGATCAGTTACTCATTACAAATTTAAAAGAGAACTATTCATGTTTTTATTTTATTTATGTAGGATATTTTAAGCAAATTGTTCTGGAAAGCAGTCTACACTACCCAAATTCTGAGGAAAGTGCTTAGCTATGCAGCTCCTGCGTGACGGACTTTCCCAAGTGCAGGTTGTCCATTGCGTACTTCGAATTTTAATGTGTTTAATAGGTTAAACCCAATTTTTTAAAACCCAATGTGCAAGTTTTTTTGGTATCTATGAATTTTTTTTTTTTAGTAATTCATACATATTTTTCAAAAGCTCTTCCGCAGTGAGTCTTGACCATACCTGCTGTTCCAAAAGTGTCCATGTCTGTTCCAAAGTGACTGTTGTCCAACTTGCTTTTGCTAATGACTAGCAATCTATTATATAAATAGAAAAAAAAAGTCTTAAAAACAGATCCGTGGTATTTGTTTTAATAATTTAAAAAGTCCGTCACGCAGGAGCTGCATAACTAAGCACTTTCCTCAGAATTTTTGTAGTGTAGACTACATTACTGAATAATTTGCTGTAAATAACCTATATAAATAAAATAAGAACGTGAATAGTTCTGCTCATTTACATTTCTTATGAGAACTGTTCAATTATTCATTTTGTAAATCATTTGCTGCCCTACAAGAGACAATTTAATAAAGTATAAAAAAGCCAAAGCGGTTGCCCGATACGTAATTGTGGAGAGTAAAAAACAAAGCTGGATCGAATTTGTATCATCCATCAACAGAATCACTCCTTCAAAAGTAATATGGGACAGAATGAGACGTATCTCACACAAAAAAGAAAGCACATACATATCTGGGCTTAAAATACAAGACTCGATTATCACTGACCCCAAACAAATATGCGACCATCTTGCTCAATATTATACTAACATCTCAAAACCGCCTGACATACAGTTACCTGAACACAACTATCATGACATGACACTCTTATCCACTCCTTCCGTTACTACACCTTTAGACGAACCCTTTTCATTTGACGAACTAACTTATGCTCTAACGAACTCTAAGATAACAGCCCCAGGACCTGATAAAATCACGAATGACATGATCAAAAATTTACCTCAGAATACAAATTTCAAACTACTACAAATTTTCAATAATATCTATAACACAGGAAATTACCCTGACTGTTGGAGACATAGCACAATTATACCTATACTAAAACCAAACAAAACAAAACCTGACCCTTCCAGTTACAGACCGATTTCCCTGACAAGCTGCGTCTGCAAACTATTTGAAAAAATGCTCAACAAAAGACTACTATGGTATATTGAGTCACAAGGTCTCCTCTCTAAATTCCAATGTGGATTCAGGACAAATCATTCGACAACCGACCACATCGTTAGACTTGAAAACTCTGTTCTTAACGCATTTACAAATAAAAAATCCCTCCTAGCAGTCTCATTTGACATAAACAAAGCCTTTGACACAATCCGGCAAGATGTTATCCTCAAACAACTCTCTGGATGGGGAATACGAGGAAAACCTTTGGCATTTATTACTTGGTTTCTCTCTAGAAGATCTTTCACAGTAAGAAATGGCAACTGTTTCTCCGATATATATCAACTAGAGACGGGAGTACCTCAAGGGGGCGTACTAAGTACAACCCTATTTATCATTGGAAAGAATACAATTGTCGAATACATACCCCCTGACATTGAATATAGCCTGTATGTTGACGATCTTTTAATATCCTACACTTCAAAATCCACTGAACAAGCCCAAGACCGAATACAGAACGCAATCAATACACTTACACTCTGGAACGACAAAACAGGTATGAAGTTCTCGACAACCAAAACAAAATTGCAAAGTATTACTACAAAATTAAGTCTCTCCCTCAGCCATCCTGCACAAGGGAAATCATAGAAAACCCCAATATTAATCAATACCAAATAAATAACAAGCATGCCCGACCTCTTGCTATAAGAAGCTTAGAAATAGAGGAGATTACAAATCTACAAACAGAACCAATACAGAAACAGACCATTTCACTCACTCCTCCATGGCTCATTAAATTCACAATAGACACATCTCTCTCTAAGTACAAAAAGTCCGACTCGCAGGAACTGCGTCATCTTAGCGCGGTTCCAGTTCATTTTTTTTTTTTTTTTTTTTTTTTTTTTTTTTTTTTTTTTTTTTTTTTACGGCTCATCTACATCTAGGTCATTAGCGCCGACATCCAGGGTTTAGCGAGGAATTTTACCAGCGAGCCGTGGGATGATAAAATTCCTGCCGGAGGTTGGGAATCGAACCCACCATCTCCCGCTTATGAATCCAAGGCGCTAGCCATTAGACCACGGGAGACCCCGGTTCCTGTTCATATCCCTATTCTCATTTGAAAAGCATAGAATAGAAACAGATAATATTTTCCTTCATGTTTTATGGCTATACCTGGGGTCAGGTCCGCAAGACCCTAGAAACCTCTTCTAGCGATACTTCGTTTCATACGTTTCAATGAATTGGAAAATATCAAAAATTTTCACATATTCCTGTGTTCTTTTACTATAGTAATAATTCTACAGATAAAATCAATTAAAAAATAAAATAAAAAAACCAACAGCATAAAGGCAATTGAAAATATTCAAAAGACGTCATCGAATCTTTTTCTCTTGGCAAGCTATATTTCTAACAATGAATTGTTTTTCTTATTTTGCCTAATCTGTTTTATTGTAAAATACATTATCCAACTATAAGCAATTAAAAAATAACAAGGAATAAAAACAGACAAAAAGAACAGTTCGAATAAGCAAAATCAATTACTTTAATGTTTTAAGCACTTATTTCTCCGATTGACATCGCCTAATCAAAACTTTTATTAGAACCTTTTTTGTAGAAAATTTAGTAAGCTTTCTAATGGTATTCTTTCGTTTCCCAAGATTCTCAACCTTTTTCGAGATATTAAGGAAAATATACAAAGTTACCAAAACTTTTTATGTCTGTTAATAAAATATTTTATTCTAACCCTTCCTTAACTCCAAACGTAACCAAAATTTCAACATATTAGTTTTAATGATAGTAAAACATGCAGAAAATGTTTCAACTGAATCCCATGCTTCTAAGTATCCAAACCAAAAACGGTATTCAAAAAGTATTTTTCCAATTTTCTCAAAAACGGTTAAAGCTATCGCCTTGAAAATGGTTTCATTCGTTTCCCTAGCCAAAGAAGCCTATAAAACGAGTACTTACAAGCTTATGAACTCAAAAACGTAAGCGTTACGATTTTTTTGCGCGAATTTCGCCCCAAACGCCATCTTCCAGTGGGCGGATTTTGCTGGTTAACGAACTTGACCTTTCAAATTGGACGACAGATTGTTGTACCAAATTTCATCAAAATCGGACCATCAGGGAAGCCAGAAATCCGCGAACAGACAAATATATATACATATATATATATATATATATATATATATATATATATATATATACATATATATATATATACAAATTTTAACCACCGTTATTTTCGGTCTCTAGGGGTTCTGAAACGCGAAATTTTCTAGTCGGCACTTCAGGATTGTTTCATTGTATCAACCTTATAAGCGGGGTTCCTCCCTATGGGGGAGGGAGGAACCGCGCTAAAAGTCAAACATATTATCCAAACATTTATACAAAACTAACTTCTTGGACTTCTTAAATCGACAAACTAACTACATCCTTGAATACACCGATGGTTCAAATACAAAACACGGCATTGGATCGGCACAGTGTTGGGCAAAAATCATTCAGAATAATGAATAATGAATAAATTTGATATTTCATTCTGAATAATGAATAATTTTTCATTCATTATTCAGTGAATAAATGAATAACGTAAATTTTTATTTTTATTCATTATTGAATAACAATGATTTATTGAATGAAATTTTTTATTGATTGAAAATGATTTTATTGAATAAAAATGATTTATTGAATGAAAATTTTTATTGAATAAAAATGATTTATTTGAGTGAAATTTTTCGTTAAGTACATCAAAATTTTTCTTTCTTTTAATGAAAACTATATATAAGAGTGATATTGTTTACATATATATATATATATATATATATATATATATATATATATATATATATATATATATATATATAAATCACGTGTCTGTCTGTTTGTTCCTTATACAAATCCACACCGTTTGACCGATTTTGACAAAACTTGGAATACTGGTAGGTCTTCATACGGGAAGTCTCGTAGGCTAAATCAAAATCGTCTACCAGCTGTCAGTCTGTATGTTTATTCCTTCTACAAATCCACACCGTTTGACCGATTTTGACCAAACTTGGAACACAGGTAGGTCTTATCCAGGGAGTGTCGTAGGCTAATCTAAAAACGTCCACCAGGTGTTTATCTGTATGTTTGTTCCGTATACAAATTCACACCGTTTGACCGATTTTGACCAATCTTGGCACACTGGCAGGTCTCGATACGGGGAGTATCATAGGCTAAGTCAAAAAAATCTACCAGCTGTCTGTATGTATGTTTGTTATTTATACAAATCCACATCGTTTGACCGATTTTGATCAAACTTGGAACACAGGTATTTCTTGATAGGGGGATTGTCATAGGATCGGTCAAAAACGTCTACCAGTTGTATGTCTGTATGATTGTTCCTTATACAGATCCTCACCTTTTGACCGATTTTGACCAAACTCGGAACATAGGTAGGTCTTGATAGGGGGATTGGCTTAAGTTAGGTCAAAAACGTCTATCAGCTGTCTGTCTGAATGTTTGCTCGTTATATAAATCCACACCGTTTGACCGATTTTGATCAAACTTGACACACAGGTAGGTTTTGATACGGGGAGTGTCATAGGCTAGGTCAAAAACGTGTACCATCTGTTTGTCTGCCTGGTTGGTCCTTATTCATATCCACACCGTTTGACCGATTTTGACCAAACTTGGCGCACATGTAGGTCGTGATCCGGGGGTGTTACAGGCAACGTAAAAATTGTCTAGGACTAACAGTTCGGAGGTTACAGGTTCGCAACTGTAAACCCGAACAGTTACAGATTTGTGTTATTATATTTTAATATTACTTACTTGGTTTGTAACGTTGCTGCCATGAAAATTAAATTTTAATGATAGGCTTATAATAGCCATTATTTAAAAAAAATTATAATGCCTAATTATGTTTTTCTATCACACGAGAACTAATTATTCAAATAAGCTTTCAAGGTCTCTCACTTTTCAAAATGTTCATAACTGAGCTTATGTGCTTTGGGAATATTTGTCTTGCTAGCGAATGAAAACAGTCTTTCAACTGGCGCAGATATTTAAAATTATTTAACATACTCTTCTTCCTGATTTTCAAAAAATTGCAAGCTTGGACTTCTGCTTTCGTAAGAGAGTCGTCGCTTGTTACGGTATCGACATTTCCAAAATCAAAAAAATCATTAACTTTAGATAGGCGAGCTGTAGGTGTCACCTCCATTAGTGCATTTACCTCTTCTAGAACGTTTTATTTAAAAAATCCAAAAATTTCGTCAAGTTTCAATTCCGCATGGATATCACTCAACATAAATGCTATTCTATCAAATGAATGGGAATTTTGAAATGGGCGGCAAGCAAGAGCAGCTGACTGCCTTTAAAAATTGTTGTCCATCCAGCGAGCAGTCACGCCAAAAGAAAAACGTCTGCGTTTTGCAGACGAGATGTCTGCAGTAGTACACACATACTTACACTTTCGTTTTACGTACACCATTTTGACGTAGCCTAAGACATTCCCCAGATCAATACCTACCTGTGTCCCAAGTTTAGTCAAAAACGGTCAAACGGTGTGGATTTGTATAAGGAACAAACATACAGACAGGCAGCTGGTAGACGTTTTTGACTTATCCTATGACAATTCCCCTATCAAGATCTCCCTGTGTACCGAGTTTGGTCAAAATCGGACGAAGGGTGTGGATTTTTATAAGGAGCAAACATACAGACAGACAGCTGGTAGGCCTTTTTGGAATAGCCCACGACACTTCGTGGATCAAGACCTACCTGTGTGCCGAGTTTGGCCAAAATCGGTCAAACGGTCTGGTTGTGTATAAAGAACAAAGAGACACGTGATTTATATATATATATGTGTGTATATATATATATATATATATATATATATATATATATACACACATAAAAAAAGTTAAAAAAAAAAAAAAAAATCAGTCAATGAATAACTGAATAACTGAATGAATTCTTATTCAATAAAAATTTATTGAATAATGATCCAAACCTGTTATTCATAGAATAAAAAATTATTCAGTGTATGAATAACGTAATCAATGAATAAATTATTATTCAATAAAAATTTATTTGAATGATCATTGAATAAAAAAATTATTGAATAATGCCCAACTCTGGATCGGCAGCCATTGTAAATGGCACTATCTACAAGCAAAAACTTCCGGCGCTGTACAACATACTAGAAGCTGAACTCCATGCAATATTTCTTGCCCTCACTAACACTCCTCCATCACAACACACAAACATTATCATCTGTAAAGATTCTCTCAGTTCACTACACATATTACAGAACTTATACACTCAACATCCCAAAGCAATCCAAATCAAACAACACATCTACAATTTACAACTTTCAGGCATACATACAAGAATATATTGGCTGCCAGGACATGAAGACCTAGGACTTAGTACGACTGTAGACGAACAATCAAAATTGGCTACTCAAGACTTAACAATTCAACCAATAGACATTTTTTACCAGGACCTTACGAGACAGGCTAAACACCAAATCACAAACAAATGGCAAAATGACTGGACAAACCTATCTACCAACAACAAACTGCGACAAATAAAACGGAACATCGCGGAATGGCCTTCCAGTCACAGACAAAACAGAAGAGAAGAAGTAGTACTAACTAGACCCAGAATTGGACATACACGAATAACACACGACTAAAAAAGAATCTCAATCTCAATATTATATTCAAACAATTGCAGTACAAAACATAAGGAAGGTATTACGCCACTTGGTAAACTGTAAAGAACGATAACATGTAATTAATGAATTAGTAACTATGTCTAATTGCGTAATCCGATTGATCAACCAGATGTATATAAATAATACCATTTGTTTTTAGATATATATGTATTGTTTGTTTTTAAATGTATATATATATATACCATTTTTCTTTAGATGTATATATATTGTCATTTGTATATACTATTCGTTTTTAGATGTCAATATATTGCCATTTCTACATATAATTTGTTTATAGATGTATAATAATAGATGTAATATATATATATATATATGTGTGTGTGTGTATATATGTGTATATATATATATGTGTGTGTGTATATATATGTATGTGTGTATGTGTATATATATTTAGATGTATACCATTTGTTTTTAGATGTAGATATGCAATAACTGTTTGGAGCGAAACGCCTTAGATGCGCATGGATGCTCATAAATAAATGTTAAAAAAAGAATCATTTGCTTCCAGAGGTATGTTAATACATGATACTGTACTACTTAATAAATACACAAAAACTTCACATTCCGTCTTTTGATCTGACGCAGGAACAGGATACAGTCCCCCAAGAAAGAGATAGCGCTCCTCCAGGCGGCTTTGGGAACCTACGTCAGGCGGGCAGACGTATGAAACAGAGTTTAAAGTAAACCCTCCTTTCCAATTGACCGATTTACTTCATTCTCATGAGATACCACCGACGTATACCGCGTTTCGTTACAATACAGCAGAAATTACGACCGGTATGAGTATATTAGTAATTTAGGTCCGGAGTAAACCCCCCCCCCCTCCAAATAACCGGATTTATTTTATGTTTACAACCCATTTATCTCCCTTGATTACCACCACGAATACCGAGTTTCGTTGAAATGTAACACAAATTACGGCTGGTAGTGGCAAATTGGTAATGCGGGTCCGGAGTAACCCCCCCCCCCTCCTAATGAACCGATTTAGTTTATTTTTACAACGTATTTCTATCTTTAGATGAACATAACGAATACCGAGTTACGTTGAAATATAACAAAAACTATGGCTGGCATGGTCAAATTAGTGTTTTCGGTCCGGGGTAAACCCCCCTCTCGGTGGGCCGATTTTGGTGGTTAACGAACTCGTTCAATCGTTTGCTAATCGAACGCTATATACCACGTTTCGTGAAGAAAAAACAAAAGTCCGTCACGCAGGAGCTGCATAACTAAGCACTTTCCTCAGTATTTGGGTAGTGTGACTGCTTTCCAGAACAATTTGCTTAAAATATCCTACATAAATAAAATAAAAACATGAATAGTTCTCTTTTAAATTTGTAATGAGTAACTGATCAATTATTAATTTGCTTTCAGAGTTATGTTTACACATGGTACCTACTACACTACGTAATAACGTTATAATAATATTACAAATTAAACCCCCGCTTTCCGATTGACCGATTCAGCTCATTTTCACAACACTTCTTTTTCATGAGTTACCCACGACGTATACCGCGTTTCGTTACAATACAATAGAAATTACGACCGGTATGAGTATATTAGGAATTTGGGTCCGGAGTAAACCCCCCCTTCTAATGAACCGATTTAGTTTATTTTTACAACACATATTTACCTGTAGATTACCACTACGAATACCGAGTTTCGTCAAAATATACCAAAAATCACGGCTGCTAGTGGCGAATTGGTATTGTGGGTCCGGAGTAACCCCCCCCCCCTCCTAATGAACCGATTTAGTTCATTATTATATCTCACTTTTCTCTCTATATTACCACTACGAATACCAAGTTTCGTTGAAATATAACAAATATTACGGCTGACATGGTCAAATTAGTGTTTTGGGTTCGGGGTAAACCCCCCCTTCCGGTGGACCGACTTTGGTGGTTAACGAACTCGTTCAATCGTTTGCTAATTGAATGCTGTATACCAAGTTTCGTGACGAAAAAACAAGAACTCTGGCCGCTATCGTGTTAACAGACACACATATATATATAGATATATATAAATTTTAACGGGGGTCATTTTCGGTGTCTACTAGGTAGGATCCATAAAGATTTGAAGAAATTTTTCAAAAATTCCGTCATAAGTCCAACCTCAACAGCTACTTTCCTTCGGAGGAAAGTGCTAAAAAAAATAAATCCACGAAAATATTTCGAAAATTCTAACCTTAAAACGTTTTTCTTGATTTTCCAAAACTTTTGCAAAGTTGTCATCAATCACTTTGGAACTGAGTGACTCATATGATCGTCATAACTTCAATACTGGAGTGGAATTTACATGTATTTTGTTAAATAACTTTAAATGTGTGCAATTCAATTATTGTACTTCGTGATCGGTCAGTACTTTTGTTAGTTTATATTTCATTATTAGAAATTTGATTAATTTTTAATTAGTCGATGTACTTGATAGTAATCGTATAGATGTCGTTCTTTGGTTGTCTTCTTGTATTTTTTATTGTATTTGTTTGGCAGTAGTCCTAGGAGTTTTATTGTATATAATAACTAGTTATTTTTTTTTTTTTATTTTTTTTATATTTTTTTTTTTTTTTTTTTTTTACGGCGCATCTACATCTAGGTCATTAGCGCCGACATCCAGGGTGCAGCGAGGAATTTTACCAGCGAGCCGTGGGATGATAAAATTCCTGCCGGAGGTTGGGAATCGAACCCACCATCTCCCGCTTATGAATCCAAGGCGCTAGCCATTAGACCACGGGAGACTCCAAGTAGTTATTATTAGATTTATATATTGTGAGGCAAGTTTATTTGCTAAAAAAAAACGAAATTGGCAATACCTGAAAATTTTAAATGTGGAGATGGTGATCCGTGAAGTATTCGCTGGATACTGATTATCTTAAGTTATTCCAACTTATATTCCTAGAGGCTGGTTTAATTAAAATGCTATTCTCAAGGAATATCTTTTCTCTCATTGAAAATTGTGGGAAATTATTAACGAGTACTACAAAAAAATGAATTGTCTTCACATGTGCTGCGGTTGGTTTTAGTTCAATGGACATTAATTACTTATCGTGTTTTGCTGAGAAATTTGCTAAAAAAAAACAAACAAAAAAAACAACTATTTTCAATTAAAAACTGAGGCAAACAGGGAAAAAATACGTTCAAAATCACGAAACCGACTCTATAAAGAATTTATTAAGAAACGTTCTTCTAAGAAATTTAATAAGTTTTCGAATATATACTATACATTAACTAAGATATGGTAACGTGTTTCGATATATTTAAGAATATATCTGAATATTATTATTATTATATCCTTCTGAAAATAAAGGTGGTTCAAATTTGTGTGTGTATATATATATATATATATATATATATATATATATATATATATATATATAGTTTGTCTATAGCCCATTCAGTTCGGTGAAATAGTTCTAATTCCGGCTGTGCGAAATTCGTACGATATATTCGCGACGCGTCGGTTCCGCCAATTGCATTTCCATTACAATGAACTATACGCTACTTTAAAATCAATAAAAACTGATTATGTCTCGTTTAGGACCAGGGAAGGCTTTATCTGGGCAGGCAAGGTGATAGTGTTTGATATATGGCGTTAGACCACAGGGAGAGACCCTTTTTAGATATATCATTATACATTTCTTAACTTTGATTACATTTTATTTGCTACTTTTGCTCAAATTATGTTAATTTTCTTTACGTTATGATAATGTATTATAATTTATTTATTAATATTACCACTTTGTTCAAAGCTGAAGTTTCTACATGAACTAAATAGTTTGCTAATAACCTCCGTTACGGTCCAGCAATAAATTAAAAAAAGATCTCGAAACCGGTTTCTACAAATTTTTGACAAGTACAGTTCTTAGCCGATTTTTGATAGGACGGCCTCATTCTGTGCCTCAATGGAGTAATATCCGCTTAGGGATTTGTCAAAAAAAACAAAAAAAAACAACAACAACACGTGTTTTTGCGTTTTTCTCGAAAACAAGAAAATCCGCTTATGATATTGTCATTTTCCGGTTGTGGTTAATTTTATATGTTTTAAATGTGTATACATTTTTTTAAACGAAAGATTAAGACATAGCATTAACTGTTTCTATTTTAACCTTTCCACGCTAAGATGACGCAGCTCCTGCGACTCCTTATTCGTCGTAATTACTTTATAAATATAATTATCCTATAAATATTTTAAGGTCATTATTCCAATCCCTATTTTTCCCCCTTGTTATATTATTTATAACGAATTCTCGTGATTTTTTTTTTACTCATGAATTTTAATGGGTTTAATTAAATGGATAACGTAAATAAAACACTTTTTTTATATATTGCGTGAGAAGGTAGCCACAATAATATTTGAAATATTTTTTTTTCAATTTTTCACATAATATAATCAAGATTAGATTATTATATTTTATTTAAACAAGATGCCTAAATTAATTATTTCTTTTATACGTTTTAAAAAAGTCCGACTCGCTGAAGCTGCGTAATCTTAAAGCGTTTATATCCCTAGTGTCTTTTGGACAACTTGGAATAGAAACAGTTATTACTAGAGCCCGGAAGTTAGGCAAAATGCCTTTTTTATCTGAATGGATATATTGAAGAATCAGATAGAAATAAATATGTTTCCGTGCATTTAGGAAGTGTAGCGACAATTTTTATTTTGCCTTTTTTGGCTATTTTATTATTTAAAGCATTTTTTTGCCTTTTTTGCTCGTTATGCAATTTTTTTCTGCGATTTAAAAATTTTAAAAAGCACATAACGAATTTCGAATTTCAGTTCGTCGAAAACAAAAAAGGTTTCACAAATTAAATTATATTTTGCCGTCACAAATATCAATTCGAAAGCTTATTTTCCCAGCCCGTGGATTGACCCTCTATAAATAACAGAGCCTTCCTTAGTAGAAGGAATGCACAGGCATAATGGATGTCAGGAAAGAGAAAGGAAGAGAGAAATACGTCTTCTTCCTCAGAAGCACACCTTTTTGCTGTGACAATGGTGTTGTTACCTGGTATTCCGGATTTAGAAATGATAAGATAATGCAGAGGAAGTTTTTCCATAATGAAAAACATTTTTTCTTAGAAGGTCTATGAGAGTTGATACTTTGATAAAGCATCTTTTTGTTGCTTGTAAGAAGGGAAAGTAAGAGCTTACTCTTAATTCTGTGATAAATTGATAATAAAGAAATGAATGAGTATTTAAAATACATGTTTTCATTAATAATGAATGAGATTCCTCTTTGCCTTCACTCCTAATAAATGCCTATTTTAATGAAAAATACTGCCTATTTTCAGTATTTCAAGTGCCTTTTTGCCTGCCTATTTTAACCAAAAATAAATGCCTATCTTCCGGGCTCTAGTTATTACTTTTTTAGATATTTTTTGAAAAATGTAAATACCCCCTTCAAATACATTTCGATGAAATGTGAAATGAGTTGCCTTAAAAACTAATGAACAGTTCAAATAAAGGAAACCAACAACTTCACAGTTTAAGGGGTAATACCTTTACCATTTTTTTATGGGCTAAAATTCTTCTTTAACCAATCAAAAATTATATCCAAGAGCGTTTATGTTAAGAAATTTTTTTTAAATGGGTAAAAAAAAAAAAAAAAAATACGATTTTCCGTGAAGTCCCGATGCCGAATGAGGGCGATGCTGATTTAAAGAAAAGTTTTTGAGCGAGCTTCGATTGGCCCCATTTTAATTGTTAAGTTTTTTAGTCCCCCTTCAATACATTTCAAAATTAAAACCCCTTTTTTTTATTACAAGATTGTAAGAAAAAAAAAATAAATAGGAACAATATGAAGATTTCAGAACATAAAACTTTAAAGTCTTTTTCTCAAAACTACGTTTTTCAAATCGGGCGATACTTTCCGTCTTCAATTTCTGTTCGATAAACTTCAAATTTTAAATGCAGCTTCCTAATGATAGTTGCTAGTAAAGTGCGTAGGAATGTTTTCGAATCATTGAATTTTGACGATTTTCGACGGTGTTTTCACTAGAAAATGAATGATTGTTCACCATTATCGGATAAATTAATGATTCTTAAAAATCCTACTAGATTTAACCTTCTTCTTTCGAAATAATTTTAGTTGTTCATTCTAGATTAAAAATTGCCGCCTGCAGACAATACATTTATTTGTTATTTATAAATTCAAGAAACTTAACCAGTTTTATTGTAAAATACATTATCCAACTATAAGCAATTAAGAAATAACAAGGAATAAAACCAGACAAAAAGAACCGTTCGAATAAACGAAATCAATTACTTCAAAGTTTAAGCACTTATTTATCAGATTGACATCGCTTATTCAAAACTTTCTTAAGAACCTTTTTTGTAGACCATTTAGTAAGCTTTCGAATGGTAACCTTTCGCTTCCCAAGATTTTCAACCGTTTTCACTAGAAAATGAATAATTGTTCACCCTTATCGGATAAATTAATGATTCTTAAAAATCCTACGTACTTTACTAGATTTAACCTTCTTCTTTAGAAATAATTTTAGTTGCTCATTCTAGATTAAAAATTGCCACCTGCAGACAATACATTTATTTGTTATTTATAAATTCAAGAAAATGACTTTGATTTTATTCATACAAGTTTTTTTTTTTTTTTTTTTTTTTTTTTTTAAGTGCATCTGCTACTGGGGCCATTAGCACTTCTCATCTTAACTCACACAAGTTAGTATGAACCCTTTAGGACTTATTACTCCGAATCAAAAATCGCCGGCCCATCAGAAATCATTTCAGAACATTAAGCTTTTGAATGGTAACTGTCCATTTACAAGGATTCCCATCCATTGGCATATCCAGGTTGGATCATAATGTCGACATGATACGTTTGTTTCCTACCTACGAAGGGAGGAAGTAAAATCCCTGAAATGGGATCGAAATTCGTTTCTGAAAGAAAGAAAAATATTCATAGTTCCTTTATTCAGAAGTATTTAAATCACAAGAGAGACAATGAAATATTCTGTAAGCCTGATATCAACAATTAGTCTTGTTTCGTTTTCTTTATTTTCAAAAGGAGTCTTTATCTTAACACTCAGATTTTCTAGAATAAATAACATTGACGTTAGTAATCAGAGTAAACATTTTTTAATTGTTCAGATTCTGTGATCAATGTGTGCTCAGATTCTGTATTTGTATACCCTTATCAGAGAAGATAAGAAATTATACTTCCTCTAATATGATTATAATATAAAATATTTACATAACCCTCCTCCCCCTCAAGAAAAAAATAAGAAAAATTGAAACTTGGAAAGACAGGATCATGGTTTCTGTTAAGTTTTTGAGTTACCTGAATCCGGTGGACCCTATCAGAAACGAGTCTAGGTTGCTGTTTTATTTTGCAATGAAAGAACAATTTTCGAAATAACAAGTAAAAACGGGGGTATGGCTTTATGGCTCTAGTGGCTAGCGCGCTAGATTCATAAGCGAGAGATGGTGGGTTCGATCCCCACCGGCGGCAGGAATTTTCTTATCTCATGGCTCGCTGAGAAAATTCTTGGCTGCATCCTGGATGTCGGCGCTAATGGCCAAGATTTTTCGATGCACCGTAAAAAAAAGAAAAAACTGATATAATGAAGGGAGATAATGACCTCAGCAGCGAAGCACCAGACAAAAAGCTGTCACTCAGGAGCTGCATAACTAAGCACATTCCTAAGCAGGTAGATAGTGTGCATTGTATTCCTGAATAATTTCTTTAATATAGCCTCCATAAATTAAAATACGAAAAAACATCCAAAGTTTATTTATTTAATTATTTGTGTAGGACTTCAAAACTGGCCATTTAGCCCTCCCTCACCTTTTCTATTAATTTTTCTGTTCTTCAAATGTACTCGATAAAAAGTTCGTCACGCAGGAGCTGCATAACTAAGCACTTTCCTCAGAATTTGGGTAGTGTATACTGCTTTCCAGAACAATTTGCTTAAAATATCCTACATAAATAAAATAAAAACATGAATAGTTCTCTTTTAAATTTGTAATGAGTAACTGATCAATTATTAATTTGCTTCCAGATTTATGTTTACACATGGTACCTATTGCACTACGTAATAAATACAAAAAAAACACGTATTATCGTATTTTGATCTAAGGCAGGAACCTTCCTCAAAAATATCCCCCCCTAAAACCCCCCAAAAACGCCTTACCATTCTACACTCCAAAATAGTAGTATGAATTGGTGTTTTTATTCAACCAAAAATATTTGCCAATACAAGAGATGATACAAGAAAGAAATGTCCAAGTTCATTACTTAGAAGCCCTCATAGTTACTTACTAAGAACAGTAAAGACACTTCAACTGATCTTTAAAAAAGACAATAAAAATACTTATATCCAGTTACTAAAATATCACTTTCCTCAACCAGGTATATTCTTAAACTTGGCAATGTTTAGTTTTTCTCTAAAGATAATTTCGGCATAAAAAAAACATTGCCAAGTTTAAGAATATACCTGGTTGAGGAAAGTGAGATTTTAGTAACTGGATATAAGTATTTTTATTGTTGTTTTTAAAGGTCAGTTGAAGTGTCTTTACTGTTCTTAAGTAACTTGAGGGCTTCTAAGTAATGAACTTGGACATTTCTTTCTTGTATTGGCAAATATTTTTGGTTGAATAAAAACACCAACTCATACTACTATTTTGGAGTGTAGAATGGTAAGGCGTTTTGGGGGGGGGTTTAGGGGGGGGATATTTTTGAGGAAGGGAGCGTTTCTTTGTGGGGACAGGAACTTGGCCTCTATTTCACATTTATGTTTTTTTGGGGATCTCATTTCTTTTTTCTAAGTATTAAATAGAATTTAGTTGCCGCATACCTACTGGCTTTTGTACTTCATATAAAACCAGGGTCTTTGGATTCTGCATAAGGCTCTCCTTACTGCTTGATATTTGATACCAAAAATCAACCTACATACATCTAATCACTAGACTAGAAAAGTTAGAAGCTCTTCCAGATGACATTACTCTAGAGGACAAATTGATTGCTCTCTAAACTAAACTATTACACTGTAAAACACAGGAACCTTATCCCGAGGATAAAGATCACAATAGGGAAAGTGCAGAAGGCCTTCAAGAAAAATATAAAAACAAAGACGATACATTTTGGGTTTGTGATCCTAAACTTTGTAATTTAGATGGCTCGAATTTGAAAAACGTAGTATCTGCTTTGAAGTATATTATGCAGTGAACCCCTACGACTTTATTTACTACATTTAAGAAAGAAGTCACAACTGTTTTTGTTATGATGGGTCGAAATGTTTTTTTAAATCATCAAATATAGGTTCTCCTTACCAAGACGATTCATTTGATACCACACATGATGGGTTTCAGAAGGAATGATGGCATTTCGATGGAGCAAAAAGTAGAAAACGTCATAGGTATTATGACACTCCCGTATCAAGACCTACCTGCGTGCCAAGTTTGGTCAAAATAGGCCAAACGGTGTGAATTTGTATAAGGAACAAACATACATACAGACAGCTAAAATACCTTTTTTACCTAGCCTAGTGCATTCCCCGGACCAAGGCCTACCTGTGTGCCAAGTTTGGTCAAAATCGGTCAAATGGTGTGAATTTGTGTAAGGAACAAACATGCAGACAGACAGCTGATAGAAGATTTTGACTAGTCTATGACACTACCCGGATAAAGACCGACATGTGTGACAAATTTTGTCAAAATCGGTCAAACGGTGTGTATTTGTATAAGGAACGAACAGACAGACAGACAGCTGATAGACAATTTAACCTAGCCTATGATTCTACCCGTATCAAGACCCATCTCTGTCCCAAGTTTGGTCAAAATCGGTCAAACGGTACGGGTTTGTAAGAGGAACAAACATACAGACAGACAGCTGGTATAAGATTTTTACCGAGCCTATATGCGTCTAATTGTTTCTTAAAACATCAAATATAGGTTCTTCATACCGAGACAATTCATTTGATACCCCACATCATGGGTTTCGGACGGAATGATGGGTTTCCGATGGAAGTACAAAACTGGCACGCCCCCGCCCCGGAAGCGGAGTCAAATACAAGTTTTCGCCATTTTTAGATTTTTTCCTTTAATAACGTCTTCATATCTATCTTCATGCAAAATTTCAAGTCTCTAGCATGATGGGAAGTGCCTAATAATTTTGATGAGTCAGTGAGTGAGTGAGTTGAGTGAGTGAGTCCTATAAATCCCGATTTTCGATCGCTTATATCTCAGAAACTATTCGATGTAGAATTATGAAAATTTCCAGTTTTTCTCGCATCTAGTAGTATAATACCTGTGTAAAATTTCATAACTTTATCTTAACCTGGTTGAAAGTTATACGAGGGTAAATATCGGCTCTAAGACCGCCTGTAATATACACACAGTATGCTTAGGCCGGAACTTGGCCTGGCGCACTACCGTGCGCCTAGATTTAGATATGTTAATATATTCCCTTGTATGCCCCATTCTATTAACTGTGTTAAGATGATTCTTCTCCACACTGTGTCATATGCCTTTTCAATATCCGATGACACTGCAAGTAAGGACTTATTTTGAAGAAATGCATCAAGAATATCGTTCTCCAACGTAGCCAAATGGTGCATCGTGGAATGCTTTGGTCTAAATCCACACTGATAGTCACAAACTTTCCAAGAACCATAGGATCCTTTTGTTTATCATCTTTTCTAGCAGTTTGCTGCAACAATTCGTCATAGAAATGGGCCTAAAACTTGAAACTAAATGTTTTCCTTTCACTGGCTTTAATATTGGTATGACTATAGCCTCATTCCAAGAGAAAGGATAGGCGCCGTTCAAATATACTCATTAAAATGCGTGAGAAGCGTTACGAGGCCTATGTTGGGTAGATTTTTGTACATGTCATAAGCCAGTCCTTCCGGTCCGGGACTAGCCATTTCGGAAATTCCCTTGACCAAACTAAAATGAAAGACATGAAATACAAAGTATTTTATTTCCAGTCTATGGACAACGCTAAAATAAAGGGTGGCTATCCTATCATATTATTTATTTATCTTTTTAGCGCGGTTCCTCCCTCCCCGATAGGGAGGAACCACGCTTATAAGGTTGATACAATGAAACAATCCGGAAGTGCCGACTAGAAAATTTCGCGTTTCAGAACCCCTAGAGACCGAAAATAACGGTGGTTAAAATTTATTTATATATATATATATATATATATATATATATATATATATATATATATATATATATGTATGTATATATTTATTTATATATATATTTGTCTGTTCGCGGATTTCTGGCGTCCCTAATGTTCCGATTTTGATGAAATTTGGTACAAAAATCTGTCGCCCGATTTGAAAGGTCAAGTTCGTTAACCAGCAAAATCCGCCCACCGGAAGATGGCGTTTGGGGCGAAATTCGCGCAAAAAAAATCGTAACGCTTACGTTTTTGAGTTCATAAACTTGTTCAGTTGAAACATTTTCTGCATGTTTTTCTATCATTAAAACTAATATTTTGAAATTTTGGTTACGTTTGGAGTTAAGGAAGGGTTAGAATAAAATATATTATTAACAGAAAATAATAAATAAAAAGTTTTGGTAACTTTGTATATTTTCCTTAATATCTCGAAAAAGATTGAGAATCTTGGTAAACAAAAGAATACCATTAGAAAGCATACTAAATGCTCTAAAAAAAAGGTTCTGATGAAAGTTTTGATTAGGCGATGTCAATCGGAGAAATAAGTGCTTAAAACATTAAAGTAATTGATTTTGCTTATTTGAACTGTTCTTTTTGTCTGTTTTTATTCCTTGTTATTTTTTAATTGCTTATAGTTGGATAATGTATTTGACAATAAAACAGATTAGGCAAAATAAGAAAAACAATTCATAGTTAGAAATATAGCTTGCCAAGAGAAAAAGATTCGATGACGTCTTTTGAATATTTTCAATTGCCTTTATGCTGTTGGTTTTTTTATTTTATTTTTTAATTGATTTTATCTGTAGAATTATTACTATAGTAAAAGAACAAAAGAAAATGTGAAAATTTTTTATATTTTCCAATTCATTGAAACGTATGAAATGAAGTATCGGTAGAAGAGGTTTCCTAGGGTCTTGCGGACCCGACCCCAGGTATAGCCATAAAACCCTTTGAACAAAGGCCGAGGAAAATATATCTGTTTCTATTCTTTGCTTTTCAAATGAGTATAGGGATATGAACAGGAACCGGGTTCTCCCGTGGTCTAATGGCTAGCGCCTTGGATTCTTATGCGGGAGATGGTGGGTTCGATTCCCAACCTCCGACAGGAATTTTATCATCCCACGTAAAATTCCTCACTACACCCTGGATGTCGGCGCTAATGACATAGATTTAGATGCGCCGTAAAAAAAAAAAAAAAAAAAAAAAAAAAAAAAAAAAAAAAAAAAAAAAAAAAAAAAAAAAAAAAAAAATGAACTAGAACCGCGCTAAGATGACGCAGTTCCTGCGAGTCGGACTTTTTGGTATTTTATTTGTTTTGTTTTTTAATTTATTTCTTTATTCTATTTTTATTATTAATTTATTTATTTTTGTCTTTCTTTGTGGATTTTGGTTGCTGCATACAAATCTAATATTAAACTTATAATTAGCTTAATGTCAGATTTTTAAATAAACACAATTATTGTGTTTATATACTTAGTTTCTGCTGCATGTTCTTCTTGCTTCTTCTACGTTTGAACTTGACTCCTGATCTAATGAAAGGGATTCTAAGTGAGCGACTCATGACATAAATTGAAAAAAGTGTCTTTACAAAAATGATTTCCTTTACCCTGAAAGAAAGATCAACAACAAAATTGTTAAATAACAGAAGTACTTTGTTTTTAACTGTACTTTGTCTTTTTATGAGGCTCAAATTGTGCGGAGCATGTTCATTCATTCATAAATGCATTTCTGGCCCTAAGTGATTCACAGAAACAGGGCTTGTTGGAAAGATTCAAATTAAAACAAGTCACTTTCTAGAAAACATTTATTTCATGCAGGTACAAAAAGTAGCAGTAAAAAAAAAACAACAAACAATAAAATATAATAATACATATAAAGAGCTGATTTACATATAAATTTTTTTTATATATATCTTTATTTGTCAATTATACAATATATACAGTATTTTTTATAATTCATTTGTTCATGGATTTATCAATAGGGAAAAAAAGCCCATTGGCCAAAACCTATTAGCATGAAGTGTTAACAGATGTTTGCAACTTGTTCTTGTGTGACTATTTACAATATTTACATTTATAATAGACATATACATATAAAGAGCTGATTTGCTTACGATAATTAGTACTTAAAAGAAAAAGGAAAAACATTCGACTGCAAATGGAGATAAAAAAATGTTATCTGTTTGCTATAAGGGAAACCCTACTGGGGTGATGGCTTTTCTTTCAGAAAAAGAAAAGGCATTAGCCCTATCCTGACAAAAGAAGAGAGGTCACCTACAGGTAAACCGTCATAAGAATCGTCATGAACAACTGGATGTTAAAATTTAGATAATAAATCTTTATTATAAGCAGGTATCTCAATAGACTGAAAACAATTGTCCAGACAAATCGTACTTACTTTCACCGTCTTTTTTTTAAAAAAATACAATATTTTCCATGATTTCGAAATTTCATATGGTGAATTTTATTAGAGACCATAAGTCACCTTTCACTGGTGCTTCTCCACGGTTTTTTTTTTCACATAGCAATGAGGAAACCTTCGGGAATATTTCCCAACCAGTGGTTCGCGCATGTGCATTTGAACGAAACGATCTATCTGAACAGGCTTTAGTTCACTGAAAAATGGAAGCTCTTAACAATTTTCTAGCCTTTGGTCAATGAACAATTTGGACTTTGTTGGAATTCCGATACAAGACAAAAAGTCCAATTTGATTTCGTTCAACATCTCCTTCCAAGTCTGCAGAGCTGGCATGATCATGTTCTTGCAGTCATAAACCAGGGTTTTCAAAGCTTGTAGGTTGTTGTTGTAACATTTGACAGTATTCAATGGATTCCATTCCAATTTGCAGTTTAGGATTTCGTTTCCGATCGATCCAGCAGTCTTTGTGATGTTCCAAATGGTCTGAGATCCTTGTAAAATGGTGTCGCTAACGTTTTGTAAGCTGTCCGTCAAATCGACGCAGCTGTCGAAACTCCAAGATGTCAAAACTGTAAAGTGATGTTCGAGGTGTTCATCTCGGCATTTTTTCGGCATTACTGATAGTTTGGATATAATTTCTTTCTTGTGGCTGTTAATTTCAGTTTTTCTGATTTCGACCTCCCGAAGAAAATGTTCCAGCTGGTGGTTTGTGTCATTTATGGATTCTATTATTTCTGTGAATGCGCCTCCCATTAAAACGTCAGCGATATCGAATTCTCCTTGGACATTCTGAAAATTAAACAAAACAAAATTATGAGAATTTATTAATTGCGTAATTTTCTTAAAGAGATTCATACAAAATACAACAAAAAAGAGAAAACTATGCACATCCTCTGCAAGATAGTTAGTTTACGCTTCAATGATCAGCTAATTGGATTAATAATATTTGCAACAAAGGAAAACTTAGCTGTATGCTAAGGTTTCAAAGTTGTTAAATTCATCACCAATCCTACAGGTGCCTCATGACAGGATTAAATAGCAGTGCGTCTTCCGTCAATTTCTTCTCATTTCTCGATATTTCTTTCTTTAAAATGTTTTGTTATAATGCTCACAGAACATATGTACAAATCAACTGCTGAAACACAAATAGATCCCTTCAGAGGGTCTCGAACTAAGCAAAGGGACCGGGTAGCAGAGAGAAATCCACCTTCAATAGATTCAAACTGCATTTTAGCCAACACCAGAGTAGACTAGAGATTACATAAGTTACCGCTAGGTGTCGCAAAATCCTGTCACAGTGGTGGTTTTAAGTCACTAAGCGAAAAAATGTCCTTGGCACAAAAGTGGCTAACAATTCACGAGGCATGAAGGCCCACTGGCAGAAAAGTTGGGTTTATGTTTGAATAGCTTATAATTATCATTTTGAACGAAATAAAGTAAATGTCGTTTTATAACTGAAATGTATGAAAACTAGTTATGAATATAGTATACTGCAAAAAAAAAAAAATAAATAAAAAAAATACTCAATGGAGTACATACTAACAGCAATCCGACGACCTATGGAAAGAAATAGATTCTTCAAAAATATTTCTTTTGGATACTTCAAGATCGAAATGAAATATTGACAAGATTGATTGAAGACGTTTGACATTCATCCAAACTAAGAAATAATTTTTTTAGTTACGTTGGTATTGATGAAGTATTAGAAAATGACATGATCAGTTTTGAGATATTCGTATATTTTCTTAAGAATCTTGAAAATAGTTGGAAAATCGTCTCAAGCGGATGGTGGCCTTGAGAAAGTTAACTGAATTTCCTATAAAACTATTCTTATGCAATTTTCGTTAGAGCGATATCAGTAGGAGAAATCGGTTCTTCAATGTAGAAAATGTTGGTTTCGTTCCATTGATCGGTTTTAGCACTTCTCGAAGGAACGTAGATATTGAGGTTGCACTCATGAAAGAATTCTTGAAAACTTTCTTCAGATTTACTCCGAACTCAAATAACTAAATTGCTTTGCACATACCAGTCGTAGTTTCTGTTGTATTGTAAGGTACCTCAATATACTTCGTGGCAATTTAATGAGAAAGATGTCTTGTAAAAATGATCAACCAGAAGAGGAGGGGTAGCAAATTTATTTATAAGAAGATTTCATTCTAAATCTTCGAGTGACAATAATTTTTTTTCAGAGAAACAAAATTGTGGACATATTATTCTTGCCAAATGTATTTATTAAAAGCCATTTCCCCCTATTTTTTTTTAAATTTTATGGCCAGAGATATGAATGAAATAAATCTTTGTGGTTTCAAGTGGCCCTTCCCTTGGGAATCTCAGGGTTGTGTCACTGTCAGTGTGTACTGTCCTCTGTATTATAGAAATGGTTTAATACATTTAAATCCCAATAAGTTTTCTTATTGTGAGCTCTATATGAAATTATCATAATGTCAATTACATTCACTGGGTTAAGATACTTGAAGGGCCCAGTGCCAGTTGACAAAGCCACAATTAGAACAAACTGAGAAAAGTGCAGTTAAAGTTAAGAAAAATCTAAGAATAAAATAGGGTTGGTGACAGAATTGACTTTAAGTGGTCCAATAATATAATTTCTGTCACCAACACAATGTTTTTTTAGATTCTTCCTACCTTTAACTACAATTTTCTGAGTTTTTTCTGATTGAGGGTTAGTCACCTTTGGCATTAAGCCCTTCAATTCAGAAGCTATGTTCTTAATCTGTAGCTTTGGATCTTTTAGAATTAACACTTTGCTCGCAAAAAAAGGAAGATAAGTGATAAAATCCCAGCTTGAAGAGTTAATTTTTGAAAAAAAAAAAAAGATTTGAAAATTTTATTCTATTTGGTAATGATAAAAAAACTATCTATGAGATCAAGATATGATTTACACAATCTGATATCATATATATATATATATATATATATATATATATATATATATATATATATATAGTTAAATAATAATAATATAAGGCCCATTAAAATTACCTGCAATTGAATGAATCCAAAAATACAAAATAGAGCAACGGCTATTTGGTTCTTCATAGCTATTGAAAAAGATTACTGTAAATTCTATCGGTACAGAGAAATTATATACTCCACGGATATCTAATCAAAATAGCTACTTGAAGGTAGAAAGAGGAATTGGTTTCATTATTAAATATTGAAGAGCTCTTCAAATAAATAAATAAAAAAAAAAAAAAAAACTAAATCAAGCATCTCTACTACGTTTAATCATTAAACGACTTTTTATTTCATGAAAATATGATCTTTAATTGATTTATTATTTAACAGCTTCTCAGAAACATTTGAACAACTCTTACGATAATGTCAAGTTGTCAGAATTTTTTTTCCAATTCTTAAAATGATGGAGAACAGTAGTTATATCACAAACATTATGGTCTTCGGGTTTTGAACGTGTCTTAATTTTCTTTACCGACTTTTCGCCAGTCATACTGCCGGCTTCCTCAGGGTTAAGTCTGAGAATGAGGATGTTGTCTAGCTAACCCTGTATAAGTACTTGTTTTTGGGCGGTTCCGAGGGCTTTCTTCGATGATTCTGATTGGTCCGTTTCATTCTTGCTTGATCCTGATTGGTCGGCTACATCCGGATCATTGATTGGTCCATCTTCTATCCTTCTTCTGTGTCTAGGTTTAATGAATGGTTACCACAATTTACTGAGCTTGTAGCCATCTTCGTTGTTGTAATTCTCCGGTTGTTTCACTATTTCTATTGCTTCTCTAATAACTCGCTCTTGGTAGTTTTCCATCTTGACTTGAATCTTAGCATAGGATAGCATGATTAAAAAAAAAAAAAAATAAAAAAAAAAAAAAAAAAAAAATGAATCAACAGACATGTACATTTTTGTAAATATCATTTTCAAGGACTTAGCCCCATTTTTAATGACTTGAAAAACTGTGCAAAGACCAGGACGAAGTCCCGGAAAACGTTCTACAAAAAATAAAATACCTGTGGAAATTTTGGACTTTTCTCATCATTCTGAAGATTAATTTCCACCATTGAGCAATTCCTACAACGATTGAAGCTCGTCAGGCTGTAGCTTGAATAATTTTTCACGGCATTTAAAAAGGGGCTAAGTCTTAGAAAAAGGTTCTGAAAAAAAATAAAATGCCTGCGGATATTTTGGACTTTTTTCATCATTCTGAATTTTTTAATGTTTGCAATAGAGGTTTGCGAGCAAAAACCGAGGCCGAGTGAGTAATTTCCACCTTTGGCTAAGCAGTTATTACGTAAATAATTACGCCCAAATCTCACTCATATTCAAGATTTCTTGAGAGTAGGTTTTTACAAAATATTAAGTCCACATATTCCAATCTTTCCAAATGACACCAGCGATAAATAGTTATGGAAACGCATTAAGATGAAGCAGTTCCTCCAAACGTTTTTACATTTTAAAATGGGAGTGTGAGAAGATGATTCGTAATAATTTAAAGGATGTGAGTATAAATTACATAAGATTTCAATCTTGTGTAAGCAATTATGGTCTACAGGCCAATTTACTCCTATTTTAAAACGATTTATTTAAATTTAAATAGAAAATCATTACCCATTACATAATATTTTCATGTTTTCTATTGCCCAATGTAGACGTTGGTTAAAACCTACTGCATAGAAAATAATTATTCAATCAATTATACATTGTCACATTTATTGCAATTATTTTAAGTGTTTCAAAATGACCTCAAGCCAGTAACAGAATCCGTGGTCAGTGGTTCGTTAACGTTTCAAACTGAACATTTGCACTAAAAGAAACATTCCACTGTCGTTCGAAGAAGATTAGTACAAGTTGATAAAACCTCTTTGTAATGACTATATGAAAATGCCAATGTAAAGCCTTTACGTCACACATGAAATGGCTATCAGATCTACGTTAAGCCATGGATCAGAATATTGTTAATCTGTTTTTATATTTAAAGATTTGATAAATTCTTCTCCCAGTTAGGATCAATTGTTCATTCCTGGATATCATGGCGAACTTACTGTCTTTGCTGTTTGGCTTAGTAATTGTTCAGGTAACATCTAGTCTGATAAGAATTTACGTAATGTATACATTTATGTCTGTTCGCGCTCAACTGTCAACAAAAATGGTCCAATTTTTACAACATTTTGCAGAAACATGTACTGTTCGAAACGAATGGTCAAATTAGTTAAGGAACAGAATCCATGGACCGGAACATTTCGTTTTCCGGGAATATACAGTGTTTCAATAACAGTTAAGCGTTAAAAGGCTATCTGGCGGAGTTGGGCATAATCATAGTCATACTTACGATTATAATCGTAATTACAAGAGTGTTTACGATTACACTTGTAATCACAACTTTGGCTAGAATTACAATCGTAATCACAACATTTCTCTGTAATTACGACTGCTATCACGGCTGCTCTGTGATTATGTGATTTCAGGTATACCTTTAAAGGAATTTCGTCGTGCGTAATCGATAAAACATTTTCAAGGTTGAATGAAACATTTGCACAGACTCCTCAATTTCACCCCATAGCCTCCAGGGCATTTACTCAAACAATTTCCTAGTTCGAAAAATACTAACCTACCTTCAAAGACATGAAATGCATGGAAAACCCACCAAGTCCATATGGATACCCAACCACATAGGCAGAGAAGGGAATTAGATCGTGGAAGTGGTCGGAAAAGAGGCACACGACCTAAATTAAATTACGCCAACCCCCTTTCCTACCATTAACACATTCACTGCCCATTCAAATTTTAAAACTTCCTTAGGAGCCAACTACTTTTTATCTTATTTTCATTAATAAATAGCTAATAGTATAAAGTATAATGAGTTGAAATGCATTTTTAATGACGCTAACATCCGGTTTGAAGCACGCCCCTGGAGCCGGGGCGAGGGCACCGTGCGAAGTCTCACCCACCCCGGTAGCCGGGGCGTGGGCACCAACTCAAGTCTCACACAGTTACCTGAAATGGTTCGTATTATTGTCTTTGTAGGGCAATCCATTGAAGAAATAGCAATAAAGTGATATTATACTTATGCCCAAGTTAATATAATATGCTTTTATTGTATAAATAAATACACCATACAGGTGTAATTTATTTTGCATTATTATTTTATTTTATTTATTTTCATTTATTCTAATTTGCTAGTCGCCTCCGTTGCGATCAAGCAACGGATACATAAATAAATTTATTTTCAATTTTCCTAAGTTATTAGTAAAACCTATAACTATTATTTATTATCTACCTTATGGTACTAATATTTTACTAACATACTACTCTAACAATTATTTATTCTTTACTCCATTGATCGATTTTAATAAGAGTATAACAAGTACTTGCTGCAACTGAGAATTTCTTCAGATACTGCAGTTATTGCGTTCAAAGTTCAACCTATTGTGAAAGCTGTTGATCTTCTGTAGAGCAAACTACCTTGAGTGGAAATCGATTAAATCCTTTTCAATCACCTGATTGAGATAAATAAATAACCATCATTCAAGTTTAGACTTTGATCATAAACTCCACAAAACAGCCATTTCTCCATTCTACGTTTCCAACATCACAATCCATAAAGACCTTGAAATTCGTTTCGTTCAATTCCATTCCAGAATACGTTACTTTAACTTTCTTCAGGTCAGTACAATCCACTAATCCTGAGGTTCTTAAACTTCTGCAGTCCAGGAACTCATCCTGAACAAATGTTTTCTTTTGCGGGCCCTCTTTCAAACTCAGGAATTTTGAGAATACATTTCTGGCCCACGTTCACGTTGGATTTATAATGTAATAAATATTTGTAAAAATATATCATTTGATATAATAGTCTTACATTTATAAATCACATTTTTATTAGAAGAATTAAAAACAAAAAACAGTCCGACTCGCAGGAAATTGGTGGGGGAAACATTCATCTTAGGTCTTGAACTGAAGAGCCTTTGAGAAACGCCTTTATATGGAGCTAATGCTGCCCAAGCATGGGCGTATATAGGAAATAATTTCGGAGGGGGGGGGCGTGGGACCATTTCCAGGGTATGGAATACTAAAAATTTAGGTCTTGGAATAGTTTTAGCCAACTAAAACGCTATTACGCCTTAAATAAAATATTTTTTACAAACTAAGTAATCTTATTTAATTTATTTTTAAGGGTTTTATGACACATTTATACCATCAAATCGAAATTTCGGGGGGGGGGGGTCTGCAGATTACGCCCATGTGCCCAAGTCCTGTAACTAATGCTCAAAATCAAAATCGGCTCTTTCGTAAAAAAATGTTAGCGGTTCCAAATTAACCTGTTGGAAATCTCAATATGGAAATTATAATGGGTAATAGGGTACTTCACAACCTTCGGTTTTAAACAGAACTGCAGAATTCTTATTTAAAGACATTCCGGTTTATTATTACGGTTATACAGTGATGCAATATGATAGGTAGAATTCTCCTCATTAAAAATGTCTGACTCGCAGGAACTACGTCATCTTAGCGCGGTTTCGTTCCTATTCCTAGTGTCATTTGGAAAGCTTAGGGCAGTCATAGGGCCTAGGGAAATCACTTCCACCAACAGCATTGGCGTATATAGGAAATAATTTCGGGAGGGGCTGGGAAAATTTCGGGGGGGGGGGGAGCGAGACCATTTCTGGGGCATGGAATCTGAAAAATTTAGAATTTAAAATAGTTTTTGGCAACTAAAAAGCTATTTCACCTAAAATAACATTTTTACCATCAAATTAAAATTTCGGGGGGGGGGGGGGCTGCAGCCCCCTCAGCCTCCCCTTATATACGCCCATGACCAACAGAGCCGGTGCTTCAGCACTAATGCCCTTGAAGCCATGTAGGAAAAAAAAGAAAAAAGAAGTCCAACTCGCAGGAACTGCATCATCCTAGCGTGTTCCGTTCTTATCCGAAGTGTCATTTTGAAAACTTCAAATGGAGCGGTTTTGCTTTTTCTCTAAAAATGCACACATGTGTAAAAATGAATATGAAATCTGAGAAGCAACATTTCAGGCACTACGACAGGAAACTGACAATATCCTAAGCAGAAATTACTCATTCCGCATTCTCAAAGTTCGCTCCAGGAAATTACTAATGCAAATACGTTTATCATTATGTTATCTCATTTAACTTAAATAATCATTTCACTGTTATATGCAATTTAAAAAACTGGCAATTAAAAATTAAGGCCAACAGACAGCAAAAAAACGTTCAAAAGAACGAAAGATCAATTGTTATTTAAATTTTGGTTGCGTTTGGACTTAAGCAAGTACATGAAAAAAGTCTGTCACGCAGGAGTTGCATAACCAAGCTCTTTCTCATAGTGTAGCAGAGCCTGCATTCCTGAATAATTTGCTTAATATAGCCAATATAAATAAAATAAAAACATGAATAGTTCTTCTTAAAGAAAACAAATATTTTCAAACAAATTTACCAATGTTCACTGGTTCAAATTTACCAATACATGTAAGAATAAAAGACGAAAAGATTTTCTGAAAATAATATGCAATAACGTAATATTAACATGATAAAGATGAGATATTAATATTCTCTCTCGTGCATAAGTTATGACTCCCACAAAGATAGTTCTCACGCTTTTCTAAATGATATGGATTTACAGAATTCCAGACAAATCTTTAATAAGTCAGTAAATTAAATTGATAAATGAAGTAATTCTTGTTTTGCTTCTTCATTTATCTTTGATTAGGTAGGATATTTTGAGTATATTTGATTTATTGAGGAAAAAGGTTTATTAATCAAGTTATATTAATATTTCCTTCATGAGTAATGGCATTTTTATCCATTCATTTTGAATAATAATTATGATAATCTCACAACATTTGAGCTTCTCAGAATACAAGAAACGTCACTTTCTTAAGGAACTTAAAATGCGATTTTCTATTTATATTTTTAACCCTTATCTTTACTATGATTGTACTAAATCTTATACAAACTACACACACACATTTATATATCGTGGAATTTTTTTGGCTGGGCAGTGGTGGTACAGCATCCAATAAGAAAACCAAGAACTCCTGGTCTCTAGTAGTCTACAGCTCCATCCTCAGTGCATAGTCGGTTCACCAGTAGACTCAGAGATATTTTGAGTCTACGGATGAACCAAATTTTGGTTTTTCCTATATATATATATATATATATATATATATATATATATATATATATATATATATTTATATTTACATATGCATAAACTGTGATGCTCTGAGGATGGAGCTGTAGACTGCAAAAGCACACACACACACATATATATATATATATATATATATATATATATATATATATATATATATATTTATATAAAATATGAAATACATACATTTTAAGAGGGGCAATTTCTTGAATCAATTAGGTAGGATCAATGAAGACATTTTTAAAGAAATCTTTCATGGGTGCGACCTCAATTGTTCCTTCCTGTCTATACCTCCTCAGACTTGCAGGAGCTGTGTTATCTTGTTTGATATAATGCTTATATCTATGTATATTCAGCCATGAACTCCCCATATCCAACGAGGTGGGCTACCTGGGATTATTATTAGACAGTAGATTCACTTGGAACCCACACACCCGACTGAAAAGACAGGAACTAAACTGGAGACACGGACTCTTATGGTGATTTCTGGGGGCTTCATAAAAACTGACAATAACAACAACAAACTAATTGTATACAAGACCATTATCCGACCTATTTGGACTTACAGACTTGAACTCAGGGGATCAACTACAACTTCTAGCATACAGAGAATACAGGCATTCCAATCCAAAGTCCTTCGCAAAATAGTCAATGTTCCTTTTGTACGTTTTCAATAAAACTCTCCATAACAACCTCAGCATCCCTTTCATTCAAGAACTGGCAAAATCCCGTTTCCTAACCTTTCATTCCAAATTGCCTTTCCATCCTAACCCCAGAGCACAAATACTTACCTCCCAAACCCACCCAAAAAAACTCGCCTAGAAGGCTCTAAGAGACATTGGCCTCGTGACCAGTTAACTGTCTAAAGGACAAAAGAATATTCCAAAGTAGGAAGTGCCAATATTGGTTGGCTCCTTCGAACAGTGTTATTATTATTATTATTTATTATTCAATTGTTTTTTGTATTTACTTATTTATTATTTAGTTATTTTCATTTATTTTGTTTATTATTATTATTATTTAAATATTTTTATTTTAGTTTTGTTGTTGTTTGACTTTGTTATTCTTATCAATCAATTGTATATATTATTAATTATATTTGTGAGCAAACTTAACTAATTTACTTCACAAATGTACAGATGTAAAATAAACACATTATTAATATAAATAATAATAATAATCTATTTGATAAAGTAAAACAAAATTTAACACTTTCAAAATTTCAAGCATCGTTTCCTCCCAAGTGCTCCTTTCAAGATTTTTGCTTTAAACGTTTTTGTAGAAAATTTATTAGGCTTTTAAATGGTCAAGCTCCATATAATACAATTTTTTAATCATCTTTGAAATAGTTAAGGAAATATTAAAACTTCTCATGTCTGTCGATAATTTTTTTTTTTTCTTTTGTTTTAGTACTTACCCTCCTCCACATATAAATAAGATTTATATATTGTAGTTTAGGTGAATGTTAATATGTGAAAATTGTTTCAATTTATTCTGTCATTTTAGGGAACCGAAAAATAAAACTCCAGTTTCTTTATGTTTTCCTCATAAAACTTCTGGTTTAGAAATATTGTTAACCTTTTTGATTTCATTTAACAGTTTCTGGAGAAATATAAGCGAATTTAAATAAATTGTTTCTTTGAGAACTGACATTCATTGAATCAAAATTCAAAAGAATTATTTAATACCTCCTTGTAATATTTCTCTAATAATCCAATAATTTTATTCAGAATTTTATTCATGAATAACAAGAACACAATGACAATGAATTTTGATTGAAATTTACCCATTAAATAATGTACACCTTAAATATATATTAAAAAACTTACAAGACCAGTTGTAAATCAAAATTCAGTGCATGCCAGTTTAATATTATGCTGAAAATGAATAACTCAGAGTAGAAGAATATAAAAGAAAAATCTAATTCTTATTAAATTCTTTTAAAATAGATTTTAAATCCTTGGCAAAACCATGGACCGGCAAGTACAGAAAGCAGTCGAGGGTTTTTCACCTCCGGCCGGTACCTCTATAGGCCGATGGTTTTGCCAGCCCTTGCGTGCTTTCCCTTTCAATCCCACATACTTTTGGTGCCATCGGCCACTGGGTAGCTGCCGGCCAGTTATTTTGCCAGCCCATGTGTGTCTAGCGTAAATAATCTAGCAGTCAAGGTGTTAACCTTCTCAATAGTAACAATTCATTTGTTTTAATATATTTACCTTTTTAGATTATTTATCAGGGCATTTTGTACCTTTTTATTATAATTCCATTTAAAAATACAGCTATCACAATTTCTGAATTATGTTTGAAATGAGAAAAGATACATCATAAATGTTGACCCTTACAATATAAAATGTACATAAGTGCAGCATTGACAATAAATCCTTGGAAAATTGATTTCCATATTTTTATTGATTTTGAATATTTAAAACTTAATTTTAAAGTACCAGTTCCTTCAACAAAAACCTTTCATTCTTGTTTCATGTACAGTATAGTTTTACCTATAATTAATAGGCAAATGTTTTATTTGAACTTTGCTTTCATTGCGGATTAAAACAATATTTTGACTAAATAAGGAATGTAATATGTTATTTATTAAATGATTTAATTTTTCACAGAGCATTCAGGGCTTCGAACTCACTCAGGAGCTTGCAGGTGACAGGAGCTCAGAAGCTTTTAAAAGTGATGATTTACAAGGTATATATTTTTTTAATGGTATTAAACGATTTTCATATATGAATGTATTGTATATAAAATTAGATGTAATATTTATAAAATTAGATTACTATTGAAGTTTATTTCTGAAAGTATTACCACTTTCCTCCAAAGGAAAGTTACTATTTAGGTTGGATTCATGAAGAAGTTTTTGAAAAATGTCTTTAAATCTCTATCGATCCTATGTAATAGACACCGAAAATGACCCCAATTAAAATTTTTATATAAAATATCTGTACCCCAGAGGTAAAGGACACCATGTCACAAATTTGTAATTGTTCAGGAGAGCCAATTTTTTCCATAACTTTGAACTATTAAAATTTGTTTCTCCGTTACTTATTGAAAATGTTTAAAGAAAATTGTTCACATTGTTACTGGCATTGATAGGAAATTGTAAGTATTGATCATAGTGAAACAAAACCAAGTCCTCCACAGGGTGTCTTTTTTCCCTAATGAAAACGGACCCAATTTTATTTTTCACTGTCTTATCTTCGTTATTTTCAGGAACAGAACATAGTGCTCTATACCATTATATGGATAGAAAATTCCACAAAATAGATTAAACAGATAAATAAATAAATTGATCTATATAGATTGTTTTTCTAATCAATGAGGTACCATTTTAAAGCTTATTAAATAAGGCAACTTTTGAGGCGAAGGCAACCCTCTGATTCTACATATAGCTGGCTAAGAAAAGATTGAATAATTTAAGAAAACACTAATATCTTAAGTTCACATCCATATGGCTTTTAGTTTAGCTCTTAATTTACATGGTAGTATTTCAATACGGGTGTTTCTTATTGGAAATTTTATGTTTTATTTAAATTTTAACGTCCATTATTATTAACGAAAAATTTTAGGACGGGTTATATATAGGTTACCACCCTTTTCTAGCCAGGTGAGAGCTGATGCTTTTCTTTTTTCTAAAGAAAAGCCATTACCCCATAGTGGGAATCAAAACCACGACCCTTGGCACGGAGTGGCCACCGGGCCTCCTAAAATTTAATGTTGATTTTAAAAATGTGGTCGTTGTTTACAATACATTCATCTTAAATCCTGAAAACACAGTTTTTAATATTAAAAAAAAAAAGTTTTGAAATAGTAGAATAGACAAAAGTTTGAGTAGCTCTGCTACATATTCAGATAAAACGCTCATTTCTGCTTCCCTGAACTACAAATAAGGTGCAGAATAAACATCTAAAGTTATGACATCTCAATGCGGGACACAAATATATATATATATATATATATATATATATATATATATATATATATATATATATATATCTGTTAACACAATATTTTGTTTCTTTCAGTTGATGTG
Organism: Gonocerus acuteangulatus; assembly: GCA_946811695.1. Classification (NCBI taxonomy): domain Eukaryota; kingdom Metazoa; phylum Arthropoda; class Insecta; order Hemiptera; family Coreidae; genus Gonocerus; species Gonocerus acuteangulatus. The sequence goes on from OX328128.1 coordinate 30,747,312, forward strand.
AATAGTCTAGAGAACATCCTGCTCATGAAAGTTGTGGATATAATGTTCATCAGACCTGCTCTTGCCCAGATACAGGAAATCACACCCAATGGATACGTCGAAGAGTGTATCAAGTTTATTCGGACGTTGAAGACGATCCCTCAGGTAGCGAAGGACGTGGCAATCGTAGTAAAGGATGCAGCAAAGGCCGGAGCAGCTGAAGTAAAGAAACTTTTCAAGTGCAGGAACCTCGAGTGCGTCAGAGCAACGGAGTACGAGATTAAGGACTTCGTCAACTCGCTTCCGGACAGATTCGAGCCTTCGCTCAAAGAAGTCAAGGATTTAGTTCTTACCGCTAAAAATGAGCTGGAAAATTGTTTGGGTATAAACAACAGCACAATGCCCTTGGAAAGCTATAGTTTGTAATTAAAGTTTGTTTTTGAAAGTTAATTGATGTATTCCAAAACTGCAATGTCCCCAAAACCTTGGCATCTTATGGAACATATAAAAGACCTTTCCTTAGAGACTAAAGGATAATGGCTGCCTGTACATAATGAACTCGAACAAAATACAACAGTTGACAGACATGCTACACACGGTCAGGCAGGCCTGTCAATTATACCTGAACAGTCTGCCTGAAGACTGGTCGCCTGAACGTGTGTATATTCTGACCGGTCTGTCAGTTAAGACTGTTCAGGGGGCCGGAATATATACACATTCAGATGACCGGCTTTCCTGTGGACTGTTCAGGTCAAACTGCCATATCGTGTGTAGCCTGCATTGCATTGTAACAGAAGAGCAACCACACTCCATTTGGTTAAAAAAATAATAAAGAAAGTTCTCAAAACCAAGAAATGATTTCGATGTGTTAACACATAAGCCTGTATTATATATTATGTAAGACTGTCATATTTTTACAAACTTAGCAAGCTGAATACTCAATCACACACATATGCACTATATATATATATATATATATATATATATATATATATATAAATATGTAGACACACACACACACACACACACACACAAATATGCAAAATACAAAATGGGACTTAACAACTAATATATGCAATTGTTATATCAAAATAATAATAATATGAGGTGTTGCGAAAACTAAGAAGGGCAAACTCAACATCTGGTCAATTTTTCCCCCCGCCATCCGAATCTAGATGCTTCAGAGAATCTACAGGTATATTTTTCATGCTGAGTTAGCCCTTCTTTCCCTCTCAAAATACGCAGAGAATGACAACAAGCTGGCTGGAAACTGAAATAGGAAGGCGGATACGAAAGGCAAACTCAACACTCCACTATCGGTCCACTGGATGATGATATAAATTAAATTCTCTTTTCATTGAATATGAAGTTTACACTCATTCGTGGTCAATTATTATATAATTTGAACAATGAGACATCCAACAACGAAAAAATGTTTTGAATATACTCTAGTGTTTTTTTTTATGATAATAAAAAAAAAATACTCTAGTGGAGTTTACCCTTATGGAAAAAAATATTCAAATGCATTTTCCTGAAAACTACCTTTTGTTGATTCAAAATGTACCTCCGTATATGCAACGCCTCATATAAACACTAATTCAACCACCAGATATAACAAAGTTTGGAAACACTAGATTCATATAAAAATCAATGACTAAAAGCTGTATAAAATAAAACAATAAATAAAATTTAATTAAACATTTTTTAGACCAAGGTTATAAATGTTTGTAATTATTTATTTATTTTTTAACTTGGAAGACAATTAATGGTAACTTCTGATATTGGCTTTTATATTTTTAGTACAAATTGTTTATGACTACTGTTATTATTGCCATTCATGAATTTTTAAGCATAATTTATGGAATATCAAGAAGTATTAGCTTTTTTCTTCCACATTTAGTAATCTTTGCCACAGATGCACTTAAAATGTAGCTACAGCATTCTAAAGTGAACTCTGAATATAATATAAAACTGGAGCGGAGATGTCTGTTGTACATTTATTTCAAAGGTCATTATGAAGTGCCACAACAATCCAGCAAAACTGAAGAGTAATTGTTATATTTATTTTTTTGTGTGTATATATTTATATGTATGAATGTGTGTATATATAACATGAATAAAAAAAAGTGTATAAAACAGAATAAGGAAGGCCAGCTACAGACAAATTAAACATATTTACTTTCATTAATATTTTAACTGTAGACAAACTTCAATTTTATTATTAATTGTACCTTGAATCAAAGTAAACCATTTATAAACTTTATATCATCGTTACAAATGTAAAGTATCGAATGTGAAAATCACCACTTTTCAGAGTGGAAAAGCATTTATTCATAACTTTTTTTTGGACAGTCAAATATTCGGCAGATTTGACCTTTTGATAGTGGAATACTTTCCCTTTAATAGAGTGAAGTAAGATTCAAGAATTTGCCGTACATAAGTCCAGCAGAAATTAGTAAAGATTGAAAATGAAAGATGCATTTTTTCACATTCGATACTTTGCATTTGTATCGACGATATAATCAGTTATTATATAATTAGTTTTCATTTACAACAAATCCAAAAAGAAATATAATCAACTTAAGCAAAATTTAAACATATTTTTTATTTTTATGTATATAGTGACTGATGAGAACCTGTCCTAGGAGATGAAAGAAAAATTAAGGTATTTTTGCAAGAGGAATGGTTAGGGATTTAGAAAATTTGCCCAGAGATAATTTATCAAAATTTACAGTATTGTACTGGTTATTTAGCTGTAATTTAGATTGTTGATTAAGGCCAATGCATTTCTTTATGTCGTCTAGCAAGTTCTTGGCGATTCTAATGGCCTTCTGTATGAGGGGCAGTCCGTTGGTTGTTATGTCAACGATGAGGCTTTGAGCAGACCTTATGTTTCTAGTGTAGCAGCGGTAAGTCGAGAACAGATTCAACGAAGGGCACTTGACAATTTCTGTAAGGATGTCCGTGGAAGTCAGGCTTATCTTGACCGCCATCAACGTTCCGTTGAAGGCTATAGATGCGACGTCCATGCAGTCTTGAGCGAATTCGTTGCAGTCATCAATTGCGAATTTGTTCACAAACGATGGCCTCATTTCGGCATAACCAAAATAAGGGTTAGGAAGTGCGATAAGATTTTTTGAGAACACATTTTTATTGTTATCGAATGTTTTCTTATGGAGCTCGACTTCTTTGATGATTCCATTCAAATCATTAGCACCATCATGAACTGAAGAAAGAAGAGGGGTCAGTTTGTCATTCATAAGACTCATCAGCGCTTCCTTAGATTTTTCCAAGGTTTTATCATCTACTTGACTTGTATCAAGCTGATTATTGACTAATTCCTGAAAAAAAAAAAAAGAAAATAAATTAAATAAGAAAAATATAATTCTCATTTTATTATATATTAGAAGGGTTCATTAAAAAAAAACAAAAAAACAGGCAAGTTCAAAAATGGATAGTTTGAGATAAATCCATCTTCCTCTCCAAAGTCACCTCGTCATATTGATATTATTGCTGCCCCAAAAACCAGATAGGTCACATTATAGATGAGTGTGAAGTATTAGCAATTCTACAAAAATAAAAAAAGTCCAACACCTTTTCACTGAAATCCAGACTAGTCCTTGGACCTGTGAACTATTTCAGAATGTTTATCATTCAACAATGATTTATAATTTGTCAGGATTATACAATAAATAATCTTATTTGAGCATTAAATTAGTTCAGCTTTCATTTAACTAAGATTTATGCAAAAAACAGAGAAACCCATAAGTTTTTTATATTTTTCCAACTATCTTCTTAAGAAATATATTTATTTTATATACAATGCAAAGCTTTTAGTGGGACAATAGAAGGTATAAAAGAAATTTTTATTTCATCCAGCCCAAATGAAGCTTAGCATTTTTTTTAAGATTCTGAAAATTTTAGTTTTTATTTGTATTTAGTAGTTACTAGCTGTTACTCAGTGTGCCATGCTACACCTACTTTCTGCCTATGACTCTCCCCTATGTATCAAGATCTACCTGTGTACCAAATTACGTCCAAATTGGTCAAACGGTGTGAATTTGTTTATATCTGTCTAGTAATTCGTGAAACAGCCAACAGAGGCCAGCACCACAGCAATTCATAAAACAGCAGCAAAGCCTGCGAGTAGATAGCTCTTATCAAAGAAAGGCCAGCGCTCCTTAGTTAGACAGTGACTGTTGATATAAAATTGAAATAAACTGCATTACATGATTATATAATGATGTAAAGTCATCAATGAGTTCGAGTTATTCTAATTATCACGAACATCAACAAATAAATTTGAGACATTATTCAAAATGACCGTCAGAATCTGAATGGTTCAGTGTAGCCAATTTTTCTTGAACAAAACTTTGAAGTATGACTATTTTGACCTAGCCTAGGAGATTTCCCGTATCAAGACCTACCTGTGTGCCAAGTTTGGTCAATATCGGTCAAATGGTGTAGATTTGTATAAGGAACAAACAAATAAATAAATAAACAGACAGACACGTGATTTATATATATAGATTTGTCAGTGTATATTAAAATTTATGTATATTCGCATATATAAATACAAATACAATTGCATTCACAAATTTACCTGCAAATACAAATAAATTAACTGGAAAAATTGTAAATATTCAAAAAAATGTGAATATTCACACAAAAATACAACTGAATAAAAAAAAATCACATTAAAATCTACGGATACAAATCCATATTTGTCAATATAAATCTATTCACAAAATAATGTGTGAAATTGAAAAACTAAAATAAATACACCAAATGTTGAGTCTTTATGGTAAGGGGAGGTAAAAAAAAAGGAGAAAAGGATAGTTAAGACTTTTCATTTAATTGTTATTGAACACAAATTATAAAAAAAAATTAAAGTTTTGGTAATTTTTTTTTATCTCTCAGATAACTCCCTACTTCTAAAGGACCAGCTATATTTAAAAAACTTGGGAAAATGTTAATAACGAATTATGATAGTGTAAAAACAAATCTTTTGGAGGCTTTACACTCCGTTCCAGACATATGTCCTTCTAAAAGTTCTTTAGAAAAAAAGTATTTTTTGTAGTAAAACTCCAATTTTTTCTGCTTGAACACATTTTTTTTAACACATTATATTTTTGGAATGAACCAGTTCGTTATGTGTGGTTAGGAATCTGTGGGCAGTACATGACATAGCTCGTCTTCTAACCTGGACAGTTAAATTCAAGTGCGTTTTATGATCTTCTCCAGAATGAAATAAATACGGGACTCCTTGAAGCACAACCGCATAAAGAAGGTCTATGGTGACAAATGGACAGGTTTCCAGCTCACAATGGACGAGTAATAACGAACTCGCTTAAAGAACATTATCCTGGATGATGGATTGGGAGATTTGGATTTGTTTCTGCTTGTTTTTCACTAGTGGGCTTAAGTCTGAGGTGTACAAAGTACCCATTCAGGAAATAAACCACCGCATAGCAAAGATTTGCGAATTATGTGCAGGAACCATGAAGAGATTCGAAGGACTCAGCGGTGTTGACCGGATGTCATCATTGTCTTCTGCAAGGATGAGGCCAGTTCCAGCAACTTATAATTTTCATTTTTTTTTCTTTCAGTTCTTCATTAATTATTAAATGTAAATTCCATCAAGAATACTTTTTATCCCAAAAATAAACATTCGTTTCTTTTAGCAGTAATTTATTTTCTCTTTTATTCCAATTGCATTATGAAATTGAGAGATATACTCAGAACCATAGTTTAACTTTGTTCAAGCAAATTTTCCCGCAAATCTTAAAAATAAGATTGGTTAAAATTTATTGTCTTTATGTATATACTACACTCATTTCTGCCTGTTTTTTACTTACAAGTTGTATATTTATTTTTTTACTTATAAGTTGTATTTTTTAGCTGAAGAAGGCTGCCAATGTGCAGCCGAAACGTCCAAATACAGATCTCTTCCTGAAAGTCTGACGTGTTTCTCCTAGCCGAATCCCAACTATACCTTGTCTTCGTATATATATATATATATATATATATATAAATATTTATAGTTATGGCATCAATTAATTGAGTGATTTTATACTGAGTCTTTTAATAATACTTCAGTATTCATTCAAATTACAGGAAATTTTAATCACATTAATTCTACCTCTCCATAGACAATTCATGGTTTCCTTGTTTACTACTGATAAGCATTTAATGGCGTTTTTATTTTTAATTATTATTGATGAGCACGAATTTTATCTATTTCTCTTCGAGAGCCATTAAGGAGCTCAAATTATCATATGGGTGAGATGACTAAAATGTTCAACTGACATAGGAACTGCGTCATCATTGCCATAAACTTTGTAAATGTGTGGCTTGGAAACGGGAAAATTAAAAAAAAAAAAAAAAAATACATTTTCAGAAATTCAAACACTGTTCATCTGAATAAATGGTCCTTTCAATAAATTACAATTAACCCCTTTTTTGAAGGATATCGAAAAAAATCCATTTTAGTTCCTTTCCTTAGCTCAGGATAACAGACCCATAACGCAGATTTTTTTAAAGTGCAAGATAAGAGATCCATAGATAAACACGAAACTGGTGGCTTAATTCAATTAGAGCATAATACAAAGCACTTCCAATGCCCCGATTATATTTATTTAATAAAATGTGGTCCAAAAATGTGTTGTCTTAAAGGAAAAAGCGTTAAACCAGCAAATTCGCGCGCAAAAAATAGTTCCGCTTTAGTATTTTCGTTTGTAGGTTTCCAGGTTACCTTTCCCTAGATTCTGTAACTTAGGGAGACAAATGAAATCATTTTCAAGGAGATATCTGTAACCGCTTTTAAGAAAAGTGGATAAAACTAGTTTTTCTAACTAATATATTTTTCGTTATTCAGAAATGATCAATTCAGTCGAAAATTTTTCCAGAGATTTGATATTCGCCTAAACAAAGATATTTAAATTTTGCTTGTTTTTGGAGTTAAGGAAATACTATAAAGAAAAAAAATATAAATGTTAGTTATTAGCTGGCATGACAAGTTTTGGGATCTTCCTATATTTTCTTAAATGTCTCAAAAAATTGTTATAAGTGGAAGGTAACCATTCGAGCCCTTACTAAATTTTCTACAAAAAAAGTCCGTCACGCAGGAGCTGCATAACTAAGCACTTTCCTCAGAATTTGGGTAGTGTAGACTGCTTTCCAGAACAATTTGCTTAAAATATCCTACATAAATAAAATAAAAACATGAATACTTCTCTTTTAAATTTGTAATGAGTAACTGATCAATTATTAATTTGCTTCCAGAGTTATGTTTACACATGGTACCTATTACACTACGTAATAAATACAAAAAACCTCATATTATCGTATTTTGATCTAACGCAGGAACAGGATACAGTCACTCTAGTGGTAGAAAGCGCTCCTTGCGGCGGCTTTGTGAACCTATGTCTCGCGGGCTTTTCTATTGAAATATATTACAAATTAAACCCCCGCTTTCCGATTGACCGATTTAGCTCATTTTTACAACACTTCTTTCTCATGGGTTACCCACTACGTATACCGCGTTTCGTTACAATACAGCAGAAATTACGACCGGTATGAGTATATTAGGAATTTGGGTCCGGAGTAAACCCCCCCCCCCCCTTCTAATGAACCGATTTAGTTTATTTTTAGAACACATATTTACCTGTAGATAACCACTACGAATACCGAGTTTCGTCGAAATATACCAAAAATCACGGCTGGTAGTGGCGAATTGGTATTGTGGGTCCGGAGTAAACCCCCCCCCCCCTCCTAATGAACCGATTTAGTTTATTTTTACAACACATATTTACCTGTGGATTACCACTACGAATACCGAGTTTCGTCGAAATATACCAAAAATCACGGCTGGTAGTGGCGAATTGGTATTGTGGGTCCGGAGTAAACCCCCCCCCCCTTCTAATGAACCGATTTAGTTCATTTTTATATCTCACTTTTCTCTCTATATTACCACTACGAATACCAAGTTTCGTTGAAATATAACAAATATTTCGGCTGACATAGTCAAATTAGTGTTTTGGGTTCGGGGTAAACCCCCCCCCCCTTCCGGTGGACCGACTTTGGTGGTTAACGAACTCGTTCAATCGTTTGCTAATTGAATGCTATCGTGTTAACAGACATATATATATATATATATAAATTTTAACGGGGGTCATTTTCGGTGTCTACTAGGTAGGATCGATAAAGATTTGAAGAAATTTTTCAAAAATTCCGTCATGAGTCCAACCTCAATAGCTACTTTCCTTCGGAGGAAAGTGCTAAAAGGCTCGGAAGTGATTTTCGATGGGACGATGTCAATAAGAGAAATAAGTGCCTAAAACTGTCGGTTTCCTTCTTTTGAACGTTTTTTTGTGACTGTTGGTCTCAGTTTTTAATTAGCTATTTTTTTTTTAATTGCATATAACAATAAAAAGATTATTTTAGTAAAACAAGGTAAGAAATTGAGAATCATATTTGTAACACTGTTTTCCTAGAGCGAGGCAGAGGAAGTGATTTAAGCTTAGGATACTGTCAGTTTTCTAAAATCTTCTCTTTGAGATTTCATTTTACATTTTTCATGAAAAATCACAACTGCTTCTATTTGACTCTAGGGATATGAATGGAAACGCGCTAAGAGGACGCAGTTCCAGCGAGGCGGACTCTTTTTCAATGAACCAAAAATTACTATTATAAATTTATAATTTTATGATTGTAACCTCAATCGTTAAACTCCTTAGGAAAGAGCTAAAAACAAATAATTCTAGCTTGGCCTGTTAATTTGCCTAAAAAAATAAAAAAAAAATGTAAATCTCAGCGTATTGTTATATCTTCGAAAAGCAAAAGGTGGTCAAAGCCGTGCCCTCTAAATTAGATGCCGCGGTAGTCTAGTGGTCATTAAGTTTATAAATATTATAATATTCACTTATCCTATAAATATCCTACATGAGGACAAGTTTTTAGGGACACTTCGTACCACCCCAGGGGTATTGCAATCCTGCTTGTTTATATAGTAGTTCTTTATTAATACCTTTCAGACGAGAACATTTAATTTTCTTTCTCTATTATTGGTTTAATTTCAAAATGTATTTTATTTTATTGTAATAATTTTGGCAATGTACGCAATAGAATTAATAAAAGATTAACGACTAATCAGTAGTAATACTACATAATCTAATATAGTTGTACATTCGTATGAACTTCTAGATTCCAAGTTCTTGAAGGGGAGGCTAGATCGCGCTAGCGTCAAGCCAACTAATGTTATCTCCAGAACAACTCTTTCTGTGGCATTTTTACTATTATTTTTTTTACTGAACAACATTCTACCTAGCTGCCATTATATGATTCTAGTAGGAAATAACCCAGAAGCCAGTCGATGTAGCAGTTATAACCTTGGGCGTATATAAGAGGGGCTGAAACCCCCTCCAAAATTTTGATTTTACGGTAAAACTGTGTCATAAAAATAAATTAAATAAGATCAATTAGTCCAGAAAAAGTATATATTTTTAGATGTAATTGCCTTTTAGTTGGCTAATTATTCCATGTTCTAGATTGTTAGTATTCCATACCCCCAAATGCCGTGATCCATACTTACCTCCTGACAGCCGCAAACGTATCCAAATTGTGAAAAGTAAGAACGTCAGACTCGCAGGAACTGCGTCATCTTAGCGGGTTTCCGTTTTAATCTATAGTATCATGTGAAAAGTTTGGGCAAGAAACAGTTAATACTTTGAAGACAAGGGATGGTTGGGATTCGGCTAGGAGAAAAAAAAGTTGAAACATCCAATACAGATTTCTTCCTGAAGGTCTGGCGTTTTTTTTTTCTCCTAGCCGCATCCCAACCATCCCTCGTCTTCGTATCACAGTAACGGCTTACTATCTCCATCTCCAGTTAATACTTTGTTTTAATGTTTCGTTACCAAATTTAAACACCTCCTGAAAAAATATTTCGAGATTTACGCGCCACAATGCACAGAAAACTGGTAATAGCCAACTGTGAGCGGAAATTCCTCCTCCGCCCATTCTAAAGGTATCATCCATAACAAACAACAAGTAATATTAACACATTAGTTCCTCATTTACTTATCGAGTTCTACTAAAAAACTTGCAATTAAAAAAAATAGCGGCCAATTAAAAGCTGAGGCAAACCATAAAATTTATAGAATAAATCATTTCATACAATTTAATATCTGTAAATAGCCCGGCCTATTTGGCCAAAAAATAGGGGCACCCTTGCATATTTTCCAATGAAATTGGAAAAGTTCCCATCGGTCCGATGAGTGCAAACAAATTTATTCATGATCAAATTTTGCAAAAAAAGGTTTTTTGGATTTTTCAACGAAACGTTTAGTTTTATGATAAAGATGTTACAGACTAACATTGTAGATCCTGAAATTATCTACAAAACGTTTTTTCATAACATTACCCATTTCTGAGAAAACCCGATTCCAAAAGTTCCTTTAGTTATATTATCCATAATAAGCACGACTACGCTGGTAGCTTGCTAAGTTCCCGACAAAATTACCGTGACTGCCATAAAGCTAGTAAAAGTGAGATTTCTACCGTCTCTAAAATGACGGGGCTGACTGATTTGATAATACTAAACTCGGGCTGATAAAGTAGTATCTCTTTTCTTTTTCTTTTTTGTCTTTGTTTACCTCAGTTATTAATTAGTTGTATTTTTTCACTGTTTGCCTTAGTTTTTAATTGGTTGCTGTTATTTTTATTGCATTTTTCTCAATAAAACATAACAAGTTAATGAGAAGAATGTTTGTATTTTATATTGACTTATAGAGCCTTGCTTTAGATTAGGGAGAGCCGGATTGTGTAATTTCCGCTACTGTTAGTTTCCTGTACCTTGACGCCTTAATATCAGTTTTATTCGAGATGTTCGAGTGGGTGTTAACAATTTTCTAGAAATATATATATATAAAAAAAAAAAAAATTGTTTATTTCTATTGGGGGATTTTTGCTAGGGATAAGAACGGAACCGCGCAAAGATGACGAAGTTCCTGTGTGTCGGACTTTTTTTAAATGGACGCAACTGGAAGCAAATTACTGGCTACGGTAGGGTTGCATGGAACAGGAGGAGAATGGTAGTAAAAAAAACAAAATGGGTATGTGTATTTAAGTTAGCACTTAACACGCCGTGCGACCCTTGGCACGGAGTGTGAAGTGCTAACTTAAATACACATACCCATTTTGTTTTAATATAATTATACCATATAAAATTCTCGAGGCCCGGTGGCCGTGAATGTTAAGGCGTGAGCACTTAACACTCCGTGCCATAGGTCGTGGGTTCGATTCCCACTAGGGGTGGTGGCTTTTCTTTGGGAAAAAGAAAAGGCATCAGCCCTATCCTAGCAAGAAAAGGATGGTGTCCTATAGATAACCCGTCCTGAAATTCGTATTTAATTATAATGGACGTTACAATTCTAATAAATAGATATTTTCATTATTAGTTATCGTCATTTATTGTAATGTAGCAGATGTTTAATTAATAATTTTATATTTATTTATTTTAATTTTAACGTCCATTATTATACAAATTTTTGGAAGGGTTATCCGTAGGTTACCACCCTTTTCTAGCCAGGATAGGGCTGATGCCTTTTCTTTTTTTTCTAAAGAAAAGCCACCACCCCATAGTGGGAATCGAACCCACGACCTATGGCACGGAGTGTTAAGTGCTCACGCCTTAACATTCACGGTCACCGAGCCTCGAGAATTTTATATGGTATAATTATATTAAAATTTTGTTAGTTTATTAAGATTACTTTTAAAATTTGTAGTTTGAAGCCAGTAGCTGTGACATAAGTTTGTAAAATGTATCCCTTATGTTGCTTATGGCTATTTTGATGTTTGTTTTTATCATGTATTAAGGCTATAATTATAGTAAGCGTTACCTCCTTCTGAAGGCAATTAGCCCAGAGGATTAGTATTTTTAGCCCTAAGTAGTACTATAGCAATTGTTTTGTCTACAAAATATTTCTATAGGCTTTCTTGTTTAATTTGTTTTGTTGTTATTTATTGCTATTTGTTGATATTTATCTATCTATCCAACCATATACACACACACACACACACACACACACACACACACAAACGCATGTATATACAAATTTCAACCACCGATATTTTCTTGACCAGTGGGGGTCTGAAAAGTACACATTAAGTAGTGGGAGTCTGTATTGTCAGGAGAAAACTTTGTTGCTCGACGATAGTTTTGTTACTGTCATGATAACATTTCAGAGTACTGAGTCTATCATGTGAAATAGGAAAACCCTTAGGTTCTCGGCAGTGCAGTTATCCTCCAAGCGTACTATATATACCCAGCGGGACTTATCGATCTGTGGGAGGGCCGGAGTCTCCGACAGTTCATACCCCACTGACTCGTGACAGCTTGGCGTTATAGGTTTAAGTCTTAGTATGTAAGATACGAGTTCTGTACTGTCAGGGGATGGCTTTGCCCTCCTTTTGCTATATTTTAGCGGGGTTCGTCCCTCACTCCATAGGGAGGAAACGCGCTTAGGAGGTTCACCTCATGACGCAATCCGGAAGTCCCGACTATTGATAATGCGTCTCCCCGTGGTCCAGTGACTAAAACTTTTGGATTCTCATGCGAGAGATGCGTGTTAGAGTCACACCAGCAGCAGATTAGGTCTTTTCATGTCAGGTCATGTTGAAAAGATTCCCTGCTCTATAGGTGGTAACCTATAGATAGCCCAGTATTAATGATGTAGAAGTCAAAGCGCCGTATAGAAAACAAAAAGGAGGATAATGCTTAAGACCTTTTTGGATATTCAAGAAATTTTAGAAGGATATATCTCTAAAGACTAAAATCATAAGAAAGTATAGTTTTTCTACTTTCCTTGAAAACGGTTACATTTGATGCCTTACGTTAAATTACATATAAAAAGTGTACCTGAACGTCTATAAGCGCAATACGATATTCACGAAAAAATGTTTCGCGCAAATTTTACCGAATAAAACGTATTCTGGTAGGCGGGGGTTGAGGGTAATCTGGTATGCGTGGGTTCAATTCGTACGGTCCACCCAGGCTTTAATTTATTATTTGGTACCTGGAAGGGGGGGGGGGCAGGAGCCTTGAAAATAATAATGACCACACTATCTCCCTAGTGTGTATTATGATCAAGAATCAGGTACCTCTACAATCTCTGTTCCTCGTGGTCTGTTACACAACAGAATTGATCTGGTTTGACGCATGGTATTTTTATGCCAAATGTCGTCAAAACCTAATCATTTTTAGGCTAAAACGCGAACGGACAAATATATATTTAATTTTTTTATTTAAATTTTAACGCCCATTATAATCTCAGATTAGTAGGACGGGTTATCTACTGGTCAACACCCATTTCTAGCCAGGATAGGGCCTTTTTTACAAAGAAAAAGTCCGACTCGCAGGAACTGCAGCATCTTAGCGCGGTTCCGTTCATGTCCCTAGTGCCATTTGATAAGCTTAGAAAAGAAATAAACTTTTTTTTTTTTTTTATATATCTCGTGAAAATTGTCAAAATCCTCTCGAACATCTCGAATAAAAGTGATATTAAGGCGTCAGGGACACCGACAGTAGCTAACTTTTACACAGAAGCGGAAATTACAGAATCTGGCTCTCATTCTAAAGCAAAGCTCTATAAATCAATACAAAATATGCCTAATAAAGCCTTTCTAGAGAATACAGAAGCATGGGCGTATATGAGGGGGGGCTGAGGGGGCTGCAGCCCCTCCCGAAATTTTGAATTGATGATAAAAACTTCTCGTAAACCCCTTAAAAATAAATTAAATAAGATCACTTAGTTCATAAAATATATTTTATTTTACGTGTTATAGCGTTTTAGTTGCCTAAAACTATTCCAAGCTCTAAATATTTAGTATTCCATACCCTGGAAATGGTCTCAGCCCCCCCCCCCGAAATTGTTTTTATATACGCCCATGTACAGAAGGATCAAGAAGAAGTACACAAGATTGAGTAGAATACCCTGCCTAATATAGCCTATATAGAATAATATGCCGAATAAAACCTATCTAGTTAATACACAAGGACAAATAAAAGTCTAGACGAATAACAAGTCAAGAAAAAAAACTTTATTTAACAAAATAAAACAAAGTTTAGTTGCCCAACTACAATAGAATAATATACCTAATTAAGTCTATGGAGTAGACACAAATGGACCAAAAACAAGTCTTGTGGAATATTGTTTTTTTTTTTTAATTAAATACCTTTTATCAATATTTAGTATATAACCTGTGTTGAAAACTATTGATTGCTAATTGATGAATCGGTTTACAACTAAGTAGTCTTTATGAATATTTAGTATATAACCTATGATAGGATCTGTGTTTTTGGGGTGCTCTCCACCTAGGCTTTGTATTTGTGTCGGCAGATACCTGGGGCATATTTACAGCTCTTGAGGATTAACTCTTAGCAGGTAAATTTCCTGCGGACCTTCTGCTTCTACGGGCATTGAACCGCCATATTCGCTCATAGTATCTAACCGTTGTGAAGTTTATTTTTTGGATTTAGGACTTAATATACATATGTAGACTAAATCAAAGCAAGAAGTAATCCTCCGTCGTCGGTTCTTAACTATGTAGACTCGCTAATGTTATCCAATCTTAGATACATCGTATTTAAAATCCACAGCAAAAACACGACATTTCATCAGAATCCCCTGCTGAATAAAACTTATATAGAATAATATGCAAAATAAAGCCTATCTAGTGGATAAAAATAGAGGAAAAAAGCCGTTCGTGGTGGTAGAAAATCTTAAAAGTATTTCGCTCAGAAATCTCCGAAATATTGTCACTAATTTTACGTATCCTGTTTTCTAGCCAAATAGATTTATATTCTATAATCAATACGAAAAACCTACTAACAATAAAAAACTATGGGTAACAGATGAAAATAGGGAATACCAAGAATAATTCTAAAGAACGAAATCAACACCAGTACTGTAATCTAGATATTCATACGGCATCTTCGAATTCTAACAAACGAAATATTGATTCTAATTATACGTCTCCTGTTTTATTGACAAATACATTTGACTACTATAAGCAATTAAAAACACTAGGGAATATGCCAAAGAACTCGGAATAGCCTCGACAGTTTCAAGACATTTGAAGGAAATCGACAAATCCAAAACTGACATTTCATACGGTACAGCCTGATATATTTTTAACAATGAATTGCTTTTCTTATTTTAATTAATCTGTTTTATTGTCAAATACATTATCCTACTATAACCAATGAAAAAACAACAAGGAATAAAAACAAACAAGAAGAACCGTTCGAATAAACGAAATCAATTACTTCAAAGTTTAAGCACTTATTTCTCCGATTGACATAGCCTAATCAAAAATTGTTTCAGAATCTTTTTTGTAGAACATTTAGCAAGCTTTCGCATGGTAACCCTCCGTTTACCAATATTCCTAACCGTCTTCGAGATATCAGGGAATGTATACGAAGTTCCCAAAACATTTCATGTCTGTTAATAAAATATTTTATTCTAATCCTTCCTTAGCTCCAAACGTAACCGAAATTTTAACATATTAGTGTTGATGAAATTCAAATATGCAGAAAATGTTTCAACTGAATCCCATAATTTTAAGTATCAAAATCAAAGACAAAAAGAACAGTTCGAATAAGCGAAATCAATTACTTTAAAGTTTTAAGCACTTATTTCTCCGATTGACATCGCCTAATCAAAACTTTCATTAGAACCTTTTTTTGTAGAGCATTTAGTACGCTTTCCAATGGTATTCTTCCGTTTCCCAAGATTCTTAACCTTTTTCGAGATATTAAGGAAAGTATACAAAGTTACCAAAACTTTTTTATGTCTGTTAATAATATATTTTATTCTAACCCTTCCTTAACTCCAAACGCAACCAAAATTTCAACATATTAGTTTTAATGAAAGTAGAAGATGCAGTAAATGTTTCAACTGAATCCCATGATTCTAAGTACCCAAACCAAAAACGGCATTCAAAAATTATTTTTTCAGTTTTCTCGAAAACGGTTAAAGCTATCGTCTTGAAAATGGTTTCATTCGTTTTCCTAGCCCAAGAAGCCTATAAAACGAGTACTTACAAGCTTATGAACTCAAAAACGTAAGCATTACGATTTTTTTTGCGCGAATTTCGCCCCAAACGCCATCTTCCAGTGGGCGGATTTTGCTGGTTAACGAACTTGACCTTTCAAATTGGACGACAGATTTTTGTACCAAATTTCATCAAAATCGGACCATCAGGGAAGCCAGAAATGAGCGAACAGACAAATATATATATATATATATATATATATATATATATATATATATATATATATATATATATATATACAAATTTGAACCACCGTTATTTTCGGTCTCTAGGGGTTCTGAAACGCGAAATTTTCTTGTCGGCACTTCCGGATTGTTTCATTGTATCAACCTTATAAGCGGGGTTCCTCCCTATGGGGGAGGGAGGAACCGCGCTAAAAACCACTACCCCCAGTGGGAATTGAACCCACGACCCTTGGCACGGAGTGTTAAGTGCTCACGCCTTAACACTCACGGCCACTGGGCCTCCGACAAATATGTATAAAATAAAAGGAAATTGTCTTGTTACCTCAAAAAGCGCAGATGTAAAAGCCAATGAACTCAAAAAGGTCAGTAATTTGAAAAACTCCATCTTGGTCTCAGCGTGCTCGGTCACTATTCAATGACAGAACTTGTTCAATGACTATCTTATCAATTCAATTGAAGTATTTAGTCTCGAGTAGTTGTGAATTTATCATCGCTACAAAGGGAAACTGCTAATACACTAAATGATAATTTGATAAATGCTGTTCGGCTGTACTTTGATGATTAGTGTACACATGTTAGGAAATAATTTACATTTTAACACCTGCCCTTGAAAGACACGATATTTTTCGCGAGAAGAAACCTCGCTTATGATGTCCCATCGAAGGTGTAATCCGGAAAGGTGCTTGCGAGAAATTTCGTTTTACATAACAAAAATATGATTTTTCTAGAAAAATAAGGTAAGAAAATGAAAAACGTATTTGTAATTGTGTCTTCTAGAGCGAACGATAAGAAGACGGGGGGAGTCACTTCCGCCCAGGATACTGACAGTTTCCCGTTGTGCCGCCTACAATCATATTTCTTTTTGTGATTTCATTTTATATGTTCACGAAAGATCAATACAACTGATTTTTCTATTAGGTACTTGTAACTAAAAAAAAAAGTCCGACTCGCAGGAACTGCGTCATCTTAGCGCGGTTCCAGTTTTTTTTTTTTTTTTTTTTTTTTTTTTTTTTTTTTTTTTTTTTTTTTTTTTTTTTTTTTTTTTTACGGCACATCTACATCTAGGTCATTAGCGCCGACATCCAGGGTGTAGCGAGGAATTTCACCGGCGAGCCGTGGGATGATAAAATTCCTGCCGGAGGTTGGGAATCGAACCCACCATCTCCCGCTTATGAATCCAAGGCGCTAGCCATTAGACCACGGGAGACCCCGGTTCCTGTTCATATCCCTATTCTCATTTGAAAAGCATAGAATAGAAACAGATAATATTTTCCTCGGCCTTTGTTCAAAGGGTTTTATGGCTGGCTATACCTGGGGTCAGGTCCGCAAGACCCTAGAATCCTCTTCTACCGATACTTCATTTCATACGTTTCAATGAATTGGAAAATATCAAATATTTTCACACATTCCTGTGTTCTTTTACTATAGTAATAATTCTACAGATAAAATCAATTAAAAAATAAAATAAAAAAACCAACTGCATAAAGGCAATTGAAAATATTCAAAAGACGTCAACGAATCTTTTACTCTTGGCAAGCTATATTTCTAACAATGAATTGTTTTTCTTATTTTGCCTAATCTGTTTTATTGTAAAATACATTATCCAACTATAAGCAATTAAAAAATAACAAGGAATAAAAACAGACAAAAAGAACAGTTCGAATAAGCAAAATCAATTACTTTAATGTTTTAAGCACTTATTTCTCCGATTGACATCGCCTAATCAAAACTTTCATCAGAACTTTTTTTGTAGAGCATTTAGTAAGCTTTCTAATGGTATTCTTTCGTTTACCAAATTCTTAACCTTTTTCGAGATATTAAGGAAAATATACAAAGTTACCAAAACTTTTTATGTCTGTTAATAGAATATTTTATTCTAACCCTTCCTTAACTCCAAACGTAACCAAAATTTCAACATATTAGTTTTAATGAAAGTAGAACATGCAGAAAATGTTTCAACTGAATCCCATGATTCTAAGTACCCAAATTAAAAACGGTATTCAAAAACTATTTTTCCAATTTTCTCGAAAACGGTTAAAGCTATCGCCTTGAAAATGGTTTCATTCGTTTTCCTAGCCCAAGAAGCCTATAAAAAGAGTACTTACAAGCTTATGAACTCAAAAACGTAAGCGTTACGATTTTTTCTGCGCGAATTTCGCCCCAAACTCCATCTTCCAGTGGGCGGATTTTGCTGGTTAACGAACTTGATCTTTCATATTGGACGACTGATTTTTGTACCAAATTTCATCAAAATCGGACCATTCGTCTTCGAGCTAGAGAGCGAACAGACAAATATATATATATATATATATATATATATATATATATATATATATATATATACAAATTTGAACCACCGTTATTTTCGGTCTCTAGGGGTTCTGAAACGCGAAATTTTCTTGTCGGCACTTCCGGATTGTTTCATTGTATCAACCTTATAAGCGGGGTTCCTCCCTATGGGGGAGGGAGGAACCGCGCTAAAATGTAACTAGGATTAAGGACGGAAACGCGCTAAGATAATTTAGTTCCTGAATGCAGTTCCTGGACATTTGTATTGGATATAAATATGGTTTTTAGCGCGGTTCCTCCCTCCCCCATAGGGAGGAACCCCGCTTATAAGGTTGATACAATGAAACAATCCGGAAGTGCCGACTAGAAAATTTCGCGTTTCAGAACCCCTAGAGACCGAAAATAACGGTGGTTCAAATTTGTATATATTTATATATATATATATATATATATATATATATATATATATATATATATATATATTTGTCTGTTCGCTCATTTCTGGCTTCCCTAATGGTCCGATTGTGATGAAATTCGGTACAAAAATCCGTCGTCCAATTTAAAAGGTCAAGTTCGTTAACCAGCAGAATCCGCCCACTGGAAGATAGCGTTTGGGGCGAAATTCGCGCAATAAAAATCGTAACGCTTACGTTTTTGAGGTCATAAGCTTGTAAGTACTCGTTTTATAGGCTTCTTGGGCTAGGAAAACGAATGCAACCATTTTCAAGGCGATAGCTTTAACCGTTTTCGAGAAAATTGGAAAAATAGTTTTTGAATACCGTTTTTGGTTTGGGTACTTAGAAATATGGGATTCAGTTGAAACATTTTCTGCATGTTCTACTTTCATTAAAACTAATATATTGAAATTTTTGTTACGTTTGGAGTTTAGGAAGAGTTAGAATAAAATATTTTATTAACAGACATAAAAAGTTTTGGTAACTTTGTATACTTTCCTTAATATCTCGAAAAAGGTTGAGAATCTTGGGAAACGGAAGATAGCCATTAGAAAGCTCACTAAATGCTCTACAAAAATGGTTCTGATAAAAGGTTTGATTAGGCGATGTCAATCGGAGAAATAAGTGCTTAAAACTTTAAAGTAATTGATTTCGCTTATTCGAACTGTTCTTTTTGTCTGTTTTATTCCTTGTTATTTTTAAATTGCTTATAGTCAGATAATGTATTTGACAATAAAA
Source organism: Gonocerus acuteangulatus (assembly GCA_946811695.1). NCBI lineage: Eukaryota > Metazoa > Arthropoda > Insecta > Hemiptera > Coreidae > Gonocerus > Gonocerus acuteangulatus. Next base: position 30,767,074 of record OX328128.1, read on the forward strand.
CAGATTAAGTAAAATAAGAAGATCAATTTATTGTTAAAAATGTAGCGTTCAAAGAGAGAGATCCCAAGGCTTTCCAAATGCCTCTGAGCGGAGGCTTTTCTGCCCGACTTATGGGATAGCTGACCCATACAGGTAAGATTGTAAATCAAGACCTTTCAAGACTGGTTTGTTTGAGATTTCATTTGGATAGGTGTTTCGCTATTGATCTAAACAAAGTAATAACTGTTTCAATTCTATGCCTTCACAAACACTAGAGATAAGAACGGAACCGCGCTAAGATGACGCAGTTCCTGCGAATCGGACTTTTCTTAAATAGGTATTCCCTATTCCTCGACCCCTTCGACTATTTTCACCTATTGTACCCCCTTTCGCAGCTCTTGCGAGACTGACCTCTGAAACTGAGAACTTTAGGACGGGCCATCTACAGGTCACCACCCTTTTCTAGCCAGGATAGGGCTGATTCCTTTTCTCTTTTCCAAAGAAAAGCCACCACCCCAAGAAGGAATCGAACCCACGACCCTTGTTAAGTGTTAAGACGACCCCTTAAGACGAGTGCTCACGCCTTAACGCTCACGGCCACTGGGCCTCCTAGTGATGATTTAAATAGAGTAAGATAACGCTGAAAAGTAACGTTTACAAGTAGAGAAAATTGGATCTCCCCGTGGTCTAGTGGTTAAGGCCTTAGATTCAAATGAGCGAGATGGTGGGTTCGATTCCCACCGGCGGCAGGAATTTTCTCATTTCACGGCTCGTTGGGAAAATTCCTGTCTACACCTTGGATGTCGGCGCTAATGGCCTAGATGTCGATGGGGCGATTAAAAAAAAAAATAATAAAAAAAAAGTAGATAAAATTGGAGCACCGTTTATTTCAAAATACCCTTTAGAACGGCATGTCTCTGGGGGACAGATAGAAATATGTGGTTGACAGGGTTTAACTAAATTTTTGGTCAAGTTTGTGACCACCTGGAGTATTGTCATCTACTTGTGATACACCCGGTATAAAATAGTTTTTATTTTACAATTTGACCTCTGCCAATTTCATGAAAATAAATGGAAAATTTGTGGACATTGTTATAATCACTATTAAGGCTTTCCTGTTTTTCTTATGAAAACTAAATTTGTCTATGAACTTAGGTGACCCCTCCGATTTTATGTATTAAACCTCTTCCAAACATTCATACTAGTTTCGCATCTTTAGTGCCTCATCAGGAGCTGAAACTCAACCTATTTACAACCGGAGTAGCCAAGAGAAAGGCCAGCTCCAACGCGATGGACTTTAAAAGAAATCTTCCAACAACCCTGTGGCTTATGGAATTAAACACGCAACCTTTGCACGGAATATTCACGCTATAATATTTACCGCCTCCGAAATGAAAACTAATTTTGAAATTTGCGCTATTAGTTTGAGGCCATCCGAGGTTATTTGCAACCAAAACATGTGATCATAATAAACATGAACATTTCCCTCATTTGTCAAATTATCTATAACCATTTTAGTCATTTATTTTACATGTTCTCTAAATTCTAAATGACAACTCTTAGAACTCTGACAGGACTTCAGTAAAGCAAATGGATACCGCAGATTCTGATACCAGTGACGGCCGATGCTACAAGTACTACAAGAAACGTCGTTTTAGGTAAATACTTTTTTTTTTTTTTTTTTTTTCTTCAAAATTTGATACTTATGTAATTTGGTTTCCTTGCTTTTTATAGAAGAAGGTAAAAATGCAGTTTCCAGCCCTCCAAACCGATTTCTTTCAAATTTTGCACAATAACGTATTTTGATGCACTAAACACGAATACGATAAAAAAAAAAACGTCGGATTTAACTAGGAAAGAAGTTATTAACCACTTAAGTTCACTGTTATGCAGGTTATGAGAGCTAATGTAAACAACTAAATTTGTGACGACTTTAAGGCATAAATGACGACTTTAAGGCATACATGCTATGGGTTTCCGCTCGCTACGCTCGCTCAAGAAGATAACAAAACCCCAGTCAATCCAACTCGCTAAAATTAATAGAATATAATATTAAGCACTAAAGTTAGGAAGGTTATAAAACTAGGCGTCATCAGCGTATTTGTAAACACGCGCATGCGTAGATATGTAACATTGGGAAACAGAGAACTCTCATTTGAAATGTTCAGAAACCATTTATTCGAAAATATTGTCAATTTTAAGGGCATCGTCGCCTGTCGCTTAAGGGCATACGTGCTATGCGTTTCCGCTCGCTACGCTCGCTCAAGAAGATAACAAAACCCCAGTCAATCCAACTCGTTATGATTAATAGCTCTCATAACCTGCATAACAGTGAACTTAAGTACTTAATAACTTCTTTCCTAATTAAATCCGACGTTTTTCTCCATCGTATTCGTGTTTAGTGCATCAAAATACGTTATTGTGCAAAATTTGAAAGAAATCGGTTGGGAGGGCTGGAAACTGCATTTTTACCTAGAAGAAATACGCTTATTTAGTTGACCCGATGACGCAATCTGTAAATACCAACTGGAAATGTTGACGTTTCATAACCTACCATGAAATGACTGGTCAATTTAAATTTAGGGTAAAAATGCAGTTTCACGCCCTCAAAACCGATTTCTTTCAAATTTTGTACAATAAAGTATTTTGATGCACTAAACACGAGTACTTTAAAAAAAAAAACCTTCGCATTTAACAAGGAAAGAAGTTAAGAACTAAAGTTCACTGTTATGCAGGTTATGAGAACTATTAATTTCAGCGAATTGGATTGACTGGGGTTTTGTTATTTTCTTGAGCGAGCGTAGCGAGCGGAAACGCATAGCACGTATGCCCTTAAGCGACAGGTGAGGATGCCCTTAAAATTAACAATATTTTCGAATAAATGGTTTCTGAACATTTCAATGAGAGTTCTCTGTTTCCCAATGTTACATATCTGCGCATGCGCGTGTTTACAAATACGCTGTTGACGCCTAGTTTTATAACCTTCCTAACAGTGAACTTTAGTGCTTAATGTTATATTCTATTAGAATTCTATTAATTTTAGCGAGTTGGATTGACTGGGGTTTTGTTATCTTCTTGAGCGAGCGTAGCGAGCGGAAACGCATAGCATGTATGCCTTAAAGTAGTCATTTATGCCTTAAAATCGTCACAAATTTAGTTGTTTACATTAGCTCTCATAACCTGCATAACAGTGAACTTTAGTGCTTAATAACTTCTTTCCTAGTTAAATTCGTTTTTTGTTTTTTTTTTTAACGTATTCGTGTTTAATGCATCAAAATACGTTATTGTACACAATTTGAAAGAAATCGGTATTGAGGGCGTGAAACTGCATTTTTACCAAATTTAGTGATGAATTAGTTAATCAGCAAAATTATTCTAATAGGAGTGGGATATTCACACACTATGGACACATCTCCGTTTCGTCAGTTCCGTACAGCATCAGACACACAAATGTTTTCATAAAAGTTTATTATTTATTTATTTATTGAGATGTCACAACGAGGCGATATGCTCTTTAGGTCAATGTGCGAACAAAGCTAACAATTATACAGCACCGTACAAACATGTCTTACAAATATAAAGAAAAAACAATGAATTTGGGAATACATTTCATAAAATAGTAATGTTGAACATTCGGATTAAAAATGTAACAAAAATAAATACATTTTTTAATTAAAAATTAAACATGAAAATATATGTTATATTATCTATCTATCTATATATATATATATATATATACATATATTATATAAAAATGAATCGCTAAATGTGTTGGTAAGCGCAAATCTCGAGAACAACTGAACCGATTTCGCTAATTCTTTTTTTATAATATTCCGTATAGTACGAAGATGGTTCTTACGGATAGAAAAATTTAAAAAATTGCCCGAAAAAGTCTAAAAACAACACTTTTCGGGTCTTTTTCACTTCCTTAACGCAAATTCATTTTTAAATAAAAAAGAAAAGTCCGACTCGCAGGAACTGCGTCATCTTAGCGCGGTTCCATTTTTTTTTTTTTTTTTTTTTTTTTTTTTTTTTTACGGCACATCTACATCTAGGTCATTAGCGCCGACATCCAGGGTGTAGCGAGGAATTTCACCAGCGAGCCGTGGGATGATAAAATTCCTGCCGGAGGTTGGGAATCGAACCCACCATCTCCCGCTTATGAATCCAAGGCGCTAGCCATTAGACCACGGGAGACCCCGGTTCCTGTTCATATCCCTATTCTCATTTGAAAAGCATAGAATAGAGACAGATAATATTTTCCTCGGCCTTTGTTCAAAGGGTTTTATGGCTATACCTGGGGTCAGGTCCGCAAGACCCTAGAATCCTCTTCTACCGATACTTCATTTCATACATTTCAATGAATTGGAAAATATCAAATATTTTCACACATTCCTGTGTTCTTTTACTATAGTAATAATTCTACAGATAAAATCAATTAAAAAATAAAATAAAAAAACCAACAGCATAAAGGCAATTGAAAATATTCAAAAGACGTCAACGAATCTTTTTCTCTTGGCAAGCTATATTTCTAACAATGAATTGTTTTTCTTATTTTGCCTAATCTGTTTTATTGTAATATACATTATCCAACTATAAGCAATTAAAAAATAACAAGGAATAAAAACAGACAAAAAGAACAGTTTGAATAAGCAAAATCAATTACTTTAATGTTTTAAGCACTTATTTCTCCGATTGACATCGCCTAATCAAAACTTTCATTAAAACCTTTTTTGTAGAGCATTTAGTAAGCTTTCTAATGGTATTCTTTCGTTTACCAAGATTCTCAACCTTTTTCGAGATATTAAGGAAAATATACAAAGTTACCAAAACTTTTTAAGTCTGTTAATAAAATATTTTATTCTAACCCTTCCTTAACTCCAAACGTAACCAAAATTTCAACATATTAGTTTTGATGAAAGTAGAACATGGAGAAAATGTTTCAACTGAATCCCATGATTCTAAGTACCCAAACCAAAAACGGTATTCAAAAAATATTTTTCCAATTATCTCGAAAACGGTTAAAGCTATCGCCTTGAAAATGGTTCCATTCGTTTTCCTAGCCCAGGAATCATGTAAAACGAGTACTTAGAAGCTTATGAACTCAAAAACGTAAGCGTTACGATTTTTTTTGCGCGAATTTCGCCCCAAACGCCATCTTCCAGTAGGCGGATTTTGCTGGTTAACGAACTTGGCCTTTCAAATTGGACGAAGGATTTTTGTACCAAATTTCATCAAAATCGGACCATTCGTCTTCTAGCTAGAGAGCGAACAGACAAATATATATCTGGGTGTGTCTAGTGAGTCGGAAGCTATAATCAGGAAATACCTGGAGGCTTTCGTCTCTCTGGTGGCCGGACTGGTCGATGTTGGACTTGAGGCTGCTGGGGGGAGAACTGACTCTGAGGAGAGAAATGCACTGGCTTTCACGGCTCCGGGTGCATCGGGTGCTGCCGCTGGCGCGTCTGTGGAGGCTCGGAAACTCAGTACAGGAGGGTTGATCATTGGGGGTAGCGAGGGGTGGAGCCCAATGCCATCGTCATCAATAGTTAAAATGAACCAACCTCCTTCAAGGTGTGCAAGATCAGAGGATTGTGTCCCACACAGACCGGGTGGCACTGTTTATATTGAACCCAAGAGTAAGAGCCACTATAAAGATTTAGAACAAGTTAAAAAGGACGTTCTGAAAGCCCTGGACCCATCCAAAAAAGGCCTCCAGCTCCGGAGAGTTATTAAGACCAAGAGCGGAGGAATCATAATAGAAGCCGGGCGGGGAGAGGATAGGCGAAGAATCCTGGGTGACGTGGACCTACTCGCATTGAAGGTTAACGTTAAAGAGAAGCTAATGTTCAAACCCAGGATTATCGTACGCCACGCCCCAAGGACCGTGGAGGGCAAGAACCTGGACCTGCCTACCCTAATAGAGTGTTTGCGGAGGCAAAACTTCGGTGGTGAAGTGGGTCTCAACACCGAAGTCAAATTAGTATATAGATCTGGCCGTAAGACAGGAGAATCCTGTAATTTAATTTTAGAAGTAAACCCTCGACTGAGGGCCCTACTAATTAAATCTGGTGGGGTATACTTCGGCAGCAACTTTTGCGTGGTTGGGGACCATGTTCAAACTAGCAGATGCTACAAGTGTCAAAGATTTGGGCATATTTCGAGGACATGTGCACAGAGAGTTCACACTTGTGGTCATTGTGGAGAGAGTGGCCATTGCTACATTGAATGCACTAAGAGCAGTGACCCTCCATGTTGCCCTAATTGTAAAAGAGCGGGTCTTCGAGACACCATGCATCTAGCTAGTAGCAGGGTCTGTCCCACATATCAGGCTGCCCTCGGACGCATTCGTGAAAGAACTGATTATGGATGTTAACCCAGAGATACGAATGTGTAGAACCTGTGGTCGAGGGTTCAGAAATAATAGGAGTTTAGGACAGCATGTAACACGTGCCCACCCGGAAGTCCACAATAGTTCAATAAGAATTCCCAGGATGCCCCGTTGGAGTGATGAGGAGTTGCGTCTTCTGTCACAACGCGAGGCTGAGTACAGATCAAGGGGCCTCGTTGTTACGAGCGGAAGTCTCGTGGAAGGCTTGCTTGATCGAACAAGTGGGGCGACGCAGCGTATTCGGTTTACTCCGCGCTATCAGGCTTTCCTTCGTCAGGCAATGGAAGAGTTAAATCGAGAGGAGCTTCAAGCGCCTGCGCAAGTGGTGGAGGTGGTCGGTTCTGGTACTAGAGAGCTTTTTTGTGAAGCTGCTGCTGAACAGGCAATCGGCCTTTGTGGGCAAGATACCATGCTAGCCTCTCTAGTTGAAGAAGCTAAAGAAGGGCGGGATGTTACGGACCGACTGTGCAAGTGGCTTCAGGCGCGCTTTCCTGATTGGGGCAATGCCTCATTCGAGGGGGGTGGACAGCCTAGATGCCCACGACCCCTTCCTTTTAACGCTAGGCAGCGCCGCCAGATAGAATACAAGCGTTTACAAAAACTTTGGAGGTCTAATAGAAGTAGGGCGGTGAAAGAGATATTGGAAGGAGGTCCTCTAGAGCGCAGGCATTCGTTGGACGAAATGGAGATTTACTGGCGCCCAGTTATGGAGAGTCCCTCTCGGCCATTTGATCAGGCTGGTTTGCCACCGGGAGCTATGGAGATCACCACATTATGGACGCCTGTGGAAGTGGTGGAGATCCAGAACAACAGGATAGACAGATCCTCTGCACCTGGTCTGGACGGCTTACGAGTTGCCGATTAGGAGTCAGTCTCCCCTAAGGCTAGGGCCGTATTTTATAATTTGTATTTGTTAGGGGATAGGTGTATTCGGCAAGTGGCTGGTGCAAGGACTGTCTTCATCCCGAAAAAGAAATTTCCGGAGACGCCAGGTGATTACAGACCTATCACCGTGGCGTCTGTAGCTCTCAGACAACTCCATAAGATATTGGCTGCACGTCTGAGAGCGTTGGATCTCCAGGAGACAGGCCAGAGGGCGTTCATAGCAGCCGATGGAACTGCGGAGAACAGTGTAGTCCTGGATGCGGTGCTCGGGGAGGCTCGTCGGTGTCGCCGTGAGGTGCACTTGACCTTCCTGGACATTGCTAAGGCTTTTGATAGTATTAGTCACTCAGCTCTACGAGCCGCCATGATCCACAAAGGCCTACCATCCGGATTCGTGGAATACGTGATGGGGGTCTACGCGGAAGGGTTTACCCGAATTACAGATGGTCGTGGGTGGACGGACCCAATCGTAAGCGGAAGGGGGATTAGGCAGGGTGATCCTTTGTCTCCGTGCCTCTTCAACCTTGCGATGGATTGGGTCCTCCAGGCGGTTCCAAGCCAGGTGGGATATTCACTGGAAGGAGCGAGGATTAGCTATCTGGCCTTTGCCGACGACTTGGTCTTGGTTGCGTCCTCGGTGGCTGGCATGCGGTGTGCCCTTGCGCGGGTTGGAGCAGCCATCGCCAAGCTGGGGATGGAGCTCAGCCTGGGTAAGTGCTGCGCTCTTTCGCTGGTACCAGCAGGGCGCGTGGTCAGGATCAAGGTGGTTGAGGACACACTGTTCAACGTTGGTGGAGCCCCGGTGAGGCAGATGCAGTTCCAAGATTCAGTTAAGTACCTCGGAGTCAACTATAGAAATCAGGGAACCGAGAGGCCTGACGCTGAGATCGGAGCGGCGCTTCTGAAGTTACGGAATGCACCCCTCAAGCCGCAGCAGAGGCTGACCGCCCTTAGGCACCACCTTTTGCCTCGGTATGTGCACAGACTGGTTCTTGGTGGCTCCTCCCGTGAAGCACTGAGAAAGTTCGATGTAAAGGTTAGAGCAGCGGTGAGGAGGTGGCTTGGATTACCAAAGGATATCCCTGTTGGATATTTCCATGCTTCGTGCACAGATGGAGGCTTGGGTGTGCCCTGCATGAGCGTCCTTGTTCCGGCTTTGACTATAGGCCGACTTTCTAGGATGGAGTGGTCTGGTCTGGCCGCAGCGAGGGCAGCTTATCGATCGGTGGGAGTGACCAGAAGGCTGCGGAAAGCGAGGGAGGCCCTGGCCAGGCAGGGCTTGGTACAAGATGACTCCTGGTGCCCAGGGGTGAGGAAGCAGTGGTGGGCTGACAGACTCTATTCGTCCAACGATGGAGCGGGACTGAGGGAATCCTCTGCTTGTAGGGCTTCAGCGTATTGGCTCAATGAAGGAGCTGTGACAACTTCTGGTCGGGACTTCATCCAGTATGTTCGTACCCACATAAATGCACTACCTACCACCGTGAGAACGACTAGAGGTCGGCGTCAGGGCCGTATACTAACATGTAGGGCAGGTTGCCTGGAAGACGAGACCGGCACTCACGCTGTGCAACAATGCTATATTTCGCGGGGAGGTCGTTCTTTGAGACATGATACTGTGGTGAATGTGCTGGGTGGCGCCTTGGCCGGAGGGAGGTACGAGGTACACCTCGAGACAGTCCTGAGAGCTGATGGCCGGCGATGGAAGCCTGATATAATTGTGATGAAAGAGGGCAAAGTGACTATTGTGGACGCACAAATTGTTAATGGGAACACTGAACTAGATGTGATGCACCGGGAGAAGTGTCGGAAGTATGGGAGACTCGCTGTCCGTTTGGCAGTGGGCCGAATGTTTGGCGTGCCTGTCACCGACATGGAGGTAACGTCCTGTACATTGAGCTGGAGGGGTGTTTGGAGCGGTGCTTCTGCCAGGAGTTTAAGGCAGCTTGGTGTCCCTATGGGGGTGCTGAGAAGTATCACCTTGCGGGTTTTAAAGGGCTCCAGCATCATCTTCAGTCGATGGAGGACACTCCTCGCCGGGGCGGGCCGTTGAGGGTCGGTAGTCCTTTTTTTTTTTTTTTTTTTTTATTTATTTATTTACTTGTTTTAGTTATTTATTTATCACTGTGTACCTGGGTTTATTTTAATTTGTTGTGTGTGCATGTGAGTGTGTATGTGACGTATTTGTGATGTATTTTGTATCGGACCACGTAGATACCTCCAGAGGAGCTCTGGCCTAGTGGATGAGGTTATATGAGTTAGACCAGGTTTGGCTGTATTTGATTTATCTCTTTATTTTATTTTATTTATTTATTTTATTTCATTTTATTTTTTTTTTATTAATTTGTTAATTTGATTATTGTTATTATTTTATGAGTATCATTGTTAAGTATCGTTATATTTTACTTATATTTATTGTTTTTATTTATTAAGTTGTATTTTATGAAATTGATGGTCTTAAGTTATTTAGGTCATACAGTAACCAGGCTTGTTGTGTTACCAAGCCTGAATAATGAGGGTGAAGGAGACGCCCAATTGTAAATTGACGTGTTTAGCATCTTACTTTTTTTTTCTTTTTTTTTTTTGTGATAAATCTACATTCATCCATGTGAATTGTATCTCCTAATAATAAAAATAAATAAATAAAATAAATATATATATATATATATATATATATATATATATATATATATATAAATAAATATATACATATATATATATATATATATATATATATATATATATATATACAAATTTGAACCACCGTTATTTTCGGTCTCTAGGGGTTCTGAAACGCGAAATTTTCTAGTCGGCACTTCCAGTTTGTTTCATTGTATCAACCCTATAAGCGGGGTTCCTCCCTATGGGGGAGGGAGGAACCGCGCTAACATATGTTATCAATTATAATATTTTTAACTGTTAACGTATTTGGTTATTTCTGTATAAGCAAAAAAATTTAAATAAATAAGAACATGTAATCACTAGGTGACATTAGAATCACATGTTAATAATGCAATTTAAATTAATTTATATTTGCATTAACGAAGTAAAAAAGACTCCACTTTTCTATATTCCCATATAAAAGATTCGTAATAATACTTAAAGGTCAATTTGAACTTTTTATACCATACCATAAAGTGTTAGTGAAGGGGTTCTGGGAAGGCAAAACCATTGAGTAACATTAGTATCGTATAAATATTATTGACAATATTTGGCAATATTTATACGATGGTAATGTTTCTCAAAAACAAATTGACTATGGTAAAATGTAAATTGTCTGTGGTAAAATGTCACTTGAAATGTAAACATCTCTTTGCTGTGCATCTATAATATTACTAAATCTAAAAGCCGCAAATTTCTATAAAATTACTAAAGTGTTGTGTTTGTGACTTACTAATTATGCCTCCTATAAGGCGGCGGATAAATTTAGGCAGAAGAACCCGAAATGCAACGCATCAAATTAATCATCAATCTAATCGTACTGCCCAGGAACGTGAAGATCGCAATGAACGTGAAAGAATTCGGTTAAGACAGACCCGCGAAGCCTGACATTCGACTAATAATGGTGCAAGTTTGAATCGAGCTGCTGTGAATTCATTAGAGTGCCTGCAGCTGTGTTGCTGTTGGACCTATGAACTCAGTTTGACTATAAAGAAATCCCAGGGCAGTCATTAAGTGTTTGTGGTATTAATCTAGAAAACCCATGTTTATCGCATGGTCAATTGTATGTTGCCTGTTCCCGTGTTGGAAAACCATCTGCTCTGTTTATTTACGCGTCAGGTAATGAAACAGAAAGTATCGTGTACCATTAAGTGCTACAATAAAAGTGAAACTTAATTTAGAATAAGTAAAAATAAAATGAAATTTAATAAGTAGGTATCATAATAAGAAATCTGATATTGTAATTTTGATTGTGATTTTTTAGTGACTATTAAAAGAATTTTAGTGTTTTATAATTTTTATTTTTTGACATAATTTAATTGTCGACTTATTAAGTTTTTTTCTTTTTTTTTTTATTATCTTACTAGCTGTCCAGTTGTCCCAAATAGCAGAATAAGTATTAAAAAAAAATTAAAGAATTGACTGTTAGGCGGTACGAAGTTCGCCGGGTCAGCTAGTATATCATAAAAGTTAATTTGTGCTATCTACACTGACCACCAGAACCAGAAACGGCAGTCACACTGGAGTAACCGAATCGATAACAGATAATTTATTCTCAAAGAATGATGAAAATTTAATTGAATGTGTTGAAAATATCCTGTACTTTATATGTCGACTAATGTGTTTGTTGATATGGAGGAAAAATAGAGAATAATTACATTTTCTAAACGAAGGTTCGGTGGCCGTGTGGGTTAAGGCGTCAGCACTCGGCACTTCTTGCCAAGGGTCGTGGGTTCGATTCCCATTAGGGGCTTTTCTTCGCAAAAAAAAAGAAAAGGCATCAGCCCTATCCTGGCTAGAAAAGGGTGGTGTCCTATAGATAACCCGTCCTAAAATTCTGAGTTAATTATAATGAACGTTAAAATTTAAATAAATTCATTTTTTAAACTTTATATAATGTGATAAACTCTCCTTCTTATTCTGTTTTTATCTTTTCTTCTTCTGTTATTTTTTCCCCTTCTTCGCCCAAAATTAACGTTATGACCACGGGAGACCCCTGACGGGGTAGATGTTCGGATATAGAGCGGTGAGTGAACTGTGTTGTGTGAATAGACCTTTATTTTGACTATACCGGCCACAATTGTTGCATTTTCCCCCATTTTAAAATAAAAAGAAAAAAATATTCCAATTTCAATGGGACGGTCTCAGTCGGAGAAAAATCCAAATTTGGTTTATGGGTGTGGGAGTTTATTCCAACCAGATTCTTAATTTACCTGCAGTGGCCTTACTTTACATAAGAAGAACTAATAAATAATTTAAATTCTCTTTATTTAGGTTATTTTTTGTTTGTTTTTACAATGGTTCTATGACCATTAGCGCCGTGCGGTCTAAAGGTTGTAAAGGTGGGAAATAGTTTCAACGACGCATCGGTGAAAAAACTTAGACTGCTAAAAGCCGTATTCGAACCTGCACCTTCTACGGGGGGATCTGGTACGCTTGCCTCTCTTCCAAGAATACGTCCTCAAAAATAATGCGAGCTTTTGTTTACAGGTGTCCCGGGAAGCGGAGATACAAGGCGAAGGGACGCTGCTGCACGAAGGCTTACAACAAGAATAGGATTACACTTTGCAACAGGAACTGGTCCAGGATAAGCATTCACCCGTTCATCAACTTCCTGAGGAAGTACAGGCGAAAATTCAGAAAAGATATGCCTATAGGGAAAATCGCAGGAAGGGGTCGCTGTATGTGGCGCAGAATGTCCTGCGCAGCAAAACAGCCCTACTACGAACAGGCCAAAAGGGCAAGGATACGCGGTTTCAAGACATGAAAGTCGCTTTAAGTCCTGGTTAAATGGTCGTTTATTTGTGTTCGTCTTGTCAGTTTTTCTTGGAGTCCTAAATGAAATAAATCAAATATAGTAAAAAATGTTTTCTTTATTTAAATGTTAACGCCCACTTACGGATTTTTGGGACGGGTTGTCTATAGAATAACAGCCTATTCTATCCAGGATAGGACTGATGCCTTTTCTTCTTTTTTCCCCAAAGAAAAGCCACGCAAAAAAAAAAAAAAGTTTTCTGAATATAATATATTAAATGTTTCTGTAAAAATAGCAAGTTTGGTAACAGAGCATTATAAGTTTCATTCTTAGCTTTTAAAATTACTCAAGGAATAAGATTTACGTCAAAACACACTAGGATGACGTAGTTACTGCGAGTTGGACTTTTTAAACTTAAATAAAATTTTTGATGATGAAAATTGTCCGAAATGTATGGTTGGTTGATATATTTCATTAGGGAGGGTGGGCAATTTCAAACAAAAACATATTTAAAATAACTTTACTAATTTGTACACAGAAATCTGTATGAAAATAATCCTAAAATAATAAGTGACTATTACAACAATTAATGGTAAATACAATGCGTTTATTACTGATATTCCTTATAATAGATGTTCATATGTACATTTTATAAGTCGGCATATTGTATCTTATGCAAAATATTTATGGCTAAAGAGGAAGGGTAAGTATAAAATTAAAATTTATTTATTCATTTTCAAAAAATTATTCATAAAATTATTAGTTATTGTTGAGTTGACGTCTATTTGCAGACAGCCAAAAAGTTCATGCCTGGCCATTACGGCTTCTTCGTAGAGAGCAACGAGGTGTGGATGAACCGTCTGGTTTAGAAGGATAACGAAATCCCTGATGTCGGATTCCTTGTCGTTGAGGCAGACCATGGTCTCCATCAGATCGCCTTTGGAACATTCCAGGATGTTTTTGAGAAGAGGGAGTCCTAGTTTTGTCGCGTTCGCTGCGGCTTCGAAGGAGTTTTTGGCCATCCTCGGGATTTTCTGGAGGGACTTTATCATGTTCATGCATCTCTTCATTTCTGCGCTGAGTTCTTCGATGACGGATCCAGATTTGATGAGGTCTAAAATGCTCGGCGCAGGGATCTCTGGGTTGGATGAAGGCTCGTCAGCAAGGGATTCTAATCTCATAGCTGGAATTGCTGGGATGGCGTGAATGTAGTCGACATTGTTGTTTGCTTTGGAGTCTTCGGGATGAAACTTCAAGGCTGGCGTTGCGGGAATCATAAAAGGTTCATTGTCAGCGCCAAAGGATTTGTCATTCCTAAAAGAACTGAACTTTAGGGCTGGTATTGCAGGAATTGAATAAATTCCGTCTGCCGCGTTGAAAATATCTGCGTTTTTCAAGAGATGGGATTCTTCTGGAGAAGTCCTCATTGCAGGAATTGCAGGGATTGAGTAGACATAATCATCTGAGTTAGGCATTTCAATGTATTCACCATTCATTAGAATAACCCAGTCACTTTTGGTCTTCGCAGGAACTGATGGTGTAGCGTATTCAAACCTAGAACCGTCTGATAGCTTACCATATTTCTCCAGCATCTTCTGTTCTTCTAGAGACAGTTCCAATGCTGGAATTGCCGGTATAGAGAATGGAGGGTTTCCGACATTGTTGTCTTCGTCCGGGTTGAATCTCATTGCTGGGATAGCTGGAATGGAGTATTCAAATTTAGATTCCTCTCCCAATTTACCGTACTTTACAAAGTGATCCTGGAGCATCATCTGTTCTTCTGGAGACAACTCCAATGCTGGAATTGCAGGTATAGAGAATGGAGGGTTTCCGACATTGTTGTCTTCGTCCGGGTTGAACCTCATAGCTGGAATGGCTGGAATGGAGTATTCAAATTTGGAATCCTCTCCAAAGTTACCATACTTTTCAAAGTGATCTTGGAGCATCATCTGTTCTTCAGGAGACAGCTCTAATGCTGGAATTGCTGGTACAGAGAATGGAGGGTTTCCGACATTTTTGTCTTCGTCCGGGTTGAATCTCATTGCTGGGATAGCTGGAATTGAGTACTCAAATTTAGATTCCTCTCCCAATTTACCATACTTTTCAAAGTGATCTTGGAGCTCTTTCTGTTCCTCAGGAGACAGTTCCAATGCTGGAATTGCTGGTATAGAGAATGGAGGGTTTCCGACATTGTTGTCTTCTTCCGGGTTGAACCTCATAGCTGGAATGGCTGGAATGGAGTATTCAAATTTGGAATTCTCTCCAAAGTTACCATACTTTTCAAAGTGATCTTGGAGCATCCTTTGTTCTTCAGGAGACAGCTCCAATGCTGGAATTGAGGGTATAGAGAATGGAGGGTTTCCGACATTGTTGTCTTCTTCTGAATTGATCCTTAACGCGGGAGTTGCCGGAATAGCGTACTCTGATCCAAAATGTTCCCCGAGGTTACCGTACTTTTCAAAGTGCTTTCTGAGTAACATTTGTTCTTTAGGAGACAACTCCAAAGCTGGAATGGCAGGTATAGAGAAGACGTGGTTCCCAACATTTTCTTCATTCGGATGAAGGTTCAGAGCCCCTTGGATTGCCTGAAGATAAACAAAATAACTTTGAATTAATATGTGATTAATATGTTTACTGCTTAATCCAATCAAACACATAATAAACGTTCGTCCATGAACTGGTTTTTGACGTCCTTAAGGATTGGTCATTCACAACGTATACACAATTACTTATCAAGAGGAAGATTCAATTAAACACACAATGTACATACACAATTTATTCCAGGACGTAGACTCTAGCCGAAGGCAATCTACAGATCCTTGGCGGAACAGAGAATTATTTCTACAACCCTATCGCGGAAAAAGTCAACCTGACCAAAGCGGGATTTGAACCCTCATCTCCTACGTGAGAAGCTGGTGCGCTAGCCATTTCGCAATGGGAAGACCCGTTTGATGCTAAAGTTTTCATATAGGAAAATGTAGGAGACTTATCGATTCGCTAAATCCATTAAGTATCCAAATATCCCTATTTGTTTTTCAATTTATTTGTTGCGCGTAACTATTGATCTTTAATCAAAACGTATATATTAAGTTATGGAAATATTTATTGATTTTTAATAGTTTAATCATCGATTTTTTTTCGTGTAGATTATTTATTGATTTGAGCAACATGTTGACGATACGATTAATGGAGATAACTCATGCGATAATAAAATCTCAAAAAAAACAAAAGCTTGAATCACTCAGCATTTAGCATTTGCCAAGTGTGCGGCTTGCATAATCCCTTAAAAAATAATCTAAGTAAACCTATTTATTCAAACCTATATGTTTAGCACATTTCGAAGAAATTAAGCTAAATCTTCATTGATACTTTTTACTAGCCACACTAGAGTTCACTGTCAACTTCTTCTCCGGGAACCGTAGGAACGGACGTTCTCCTGGCCTTCAACCATTTCAGGCTCTAACGGGACGCCACTTTTCTAGTGCCGCATTCTGTACTGGCACGCCAGGGCTTGGATGGGAGGTCAGGCCTCTTTGTGTTACGCCGGTTACGGATAGTGGCGTGTAATGGAAGCTTGGGGGCCGTTTGCCAAAGACTTATGCTGCACCCGCATTGTTCCCGATCCGATCCTATAGCCACCGACTGTCGGAAGTAAAATAAACACAAGCATCTCAATGGATGTGCCTACATTGGTTCCGACCCGATCCAATCCGATGACTCCCGATTCCCGTCCGTTCAAACTTGTTTGTTACTAGATCCATATTGGACGACCGACGTAAAGTGGGGAAAATGACATATTGTGTTTCAATAAAGTCTACAGCCTCTAAATCTTAACCGATTTCAATGCATTTTTTTTTTTTTTTCTATGAAAGCTAAAAAAATTTAGAACAACTATGTCTAGTCACATTTTTGTTGTTTCTTTCCCTTTATTAAATTGCGTGGATGTTTATAACCTTCTAGCTACCTATATTATAAATTATTTTAAAATATGAATACTAATGCTTCTCTTATTGTAGTGTAATAGTTAAAAATTAACTGATTTTGTTTCGGGAATGATATACTTCCGGAAGATTGATTGGTCTCTCAACTCTTAGGTGGTATTTCTTGAATTAATCAATTATTTTGACTTCACTACGAGATCATTACTGATAAGCTGTGGTGAGCTCTGATGAAATTATAGGTTTTCTGTCAATGAAAAAAAAAAACTATATATATATATATATATATATATATATATATATATATATATATATATATATATATATATAGATTAGTTTGATGAAATAGTTCTAATCCCGCATGCGCAAAAATCTAAGGACAATATTTCCGATGGTTCCGCCATTTGCATATCCATTACAACGAAAAACACGCTACTTTAAACTCAATAAAAATTGATTATATCTCGTTTAGGACTAGGGAAGTCTTCGAGAGGTCAGGCAAGCTAGATAGTATTTAATATTTATCAATCCTTAACCAAAGCTAAGGCTAAAAACAATTTAATCTTTAGCCTGTTCAGATAGAAAGTTTAGTTGGAGGGAAAAGGGCGTGGCCTATATTCCCCCAGCAAGAAATTGGCCGTAAAAATTCTCTCTGTTATAACCTTTTCACTAAGAAGTTTAAAACGTTTTTAGCCTTAGCTTTGGCTGAGTATTGATAAATATTAAATGCTAATTCCTTTGTCTGAACTCTCAAAGCATCCTAAAACGAGACATAATAAGTGTTTATAATGTTTCACGTATCGTATTGTTCCTTGAAATGGGAGTGTTCAAATGGTGGAACCGTCAGGAATATTTCCCTCAAACTTCCGCGCATGCGGAATTGAACTTTTCCGTCTATCTAAACAGGCTATAGTTGTTTATTTTCTAAATTTTGTTTTAGTCACCTACTAAAAAAAATCTGTGAATAGTTCTCTTTCGGAAATTTCCCCTCGAGATAGCCTCACAAAGCTCAATGTTTCTTGCCGATCGTGATCAACCCCTTGATATTATGGAAACGCGTTAAGATGACGCTATTCCTACGAATAGGACGGGCGTATATAAGGGGGGGGCTGCGCCCCCCCCCCCCGAAATTTTGATATGACCTGTAAAAATTTCATAAAACCCTTAAAAATAAATTAAATAAGATCATTTAGTTCATAAAACATATTCTACTTTGGGTGTAATAGCGTTTAAGTTGGCTAAAACTCTTCCAAGATCTAAATTGTTAGTATGGAATACTAACAATTTAGATTTTAAAAATGTTTTCCCGATTGGGGGCGAGGTTAGCCCAGTGGTAGAGCACTGGACTAATAAGTTGGAGGTCCTGAGTTCAAATCTCGAGCAAGCACCAACGATTTTTTCTTCTAGTGTCTTCGCTCAAGGGTTGAATTCGGCCTCCCTGACCGTCACTAGGCCAACCCAGCCTTTAATTAATTTAATAATGGGTACCTTGGGTGCTAATGACTCTAGCAGTCGAAGTAGCCAAGGGGAAAATCAGGCGGCCGGAGCATAGTACTGACCACACTATCTCCCTAGTGTGCCGTATGGTCATGAATCAGATACCTCTATAGTATCTGCCCCTCAGGGCCCTCGTGGCATGTTACGGGACTGATTTTTTTTTTTTTTTTTTTTTTTTTATTAGTATTCCATACACCGGAAATGGTCTCAGCCCCCCCCCCCCCCGAAAGTTTCCCAGCCCCCTCCGAAATTATGTTCTATATACGCCCATGGCGAATAGGACCTTTTTGTTGTTATTATTTTTACTCCAATAAAAACGTAAATATTACCTGAATAAGTAGCAATTCGAAAAGTGTTGCCCACAGCACAGCCATTGTGGTGGATTCCCTGATACTGTCTGAGGAATGATATTATATTCCATATAAATACTAAAACAAGGCCTCTGATAATCAAATACCTACGATATTTAATTTCCCTTGCCGTCATATTTCTTTATTTGGACAGTTATTACTCATTTTTTGTGTGAGTCTAATCCTCGTGGAATTGATGAGGTTTATTGACGAAAGATAATATTATTGTAATCTGATCTTACTAAGGGTTTATTGGAAACCATTATGTAATAAGTTAATATCATACGTTGCCAACAGTTATCTCCAAAAAAAGTCCGTCAGGAGCTGCAGCAATAATTACTTTCTTCAGAATTTGGGTAGTGTAGACTGTATTCCTGAATAATCTGCTTAAAATAACCTATATAAATAAAATATAATCATGAATAGTTTTTCTCTTTTACCTGTGTAATAGGCAACTGTTTCAATTATTAATTTTGTAATTAGTTTCCTTCTAGAGTTTTGTGTATGCGTGGAACAACACTGCTTAATAAATACATAAATCCTTCACATTTTCGTCTGTTGATCTTGATGAATACCAAACGCGTCCCCATTTAAAAAGAGAAATTCCCACAATAATAAAGCAGGAAAGAGCTAGAGCGCCCCTATTAGTAGAAGTCAGAAGAAAACAACCCATGTAAAGTCATAACAAAACGGAGGCGCTCCTAGTGGTAGCTTTGTCAACCTACATTTTGGCGGGTGAATCTATTCAAATATAGCACTAAATAACCCCCTCCCCCCCTTTCGATAGACCGATTTAGTTTATTTTTACAATACTTCTTTCTCATTAGATACCCACGACAACATTCGTTACAATACAACAGAAATTACGACCGGTATGAGAAAATTAGTAATTTATTTCCGGAGTAACCCCCCCCCCCCCCTTCTAATGAACCGATTTAGTTCATTTTTATAACACATTTTTCTCTGTAGATTACCACAACGAATACCGAGTTACGTTGAAATATAACAAAGATTACTGCTTCTGGTGGCAAATGGAGTCCGGAGTAACCCCCCCCCCCCCTAATGAACCGATTTAGTTTAATTTTCTCATTAGAAACTCAGGACGTATACCGAATAACATTAAAATAAATCAGAAATTACGGAGAAACCCCCACATTTCAAATGGACTAGTGTAGTTTGTTTTCACAAGGCATTTCTATTTAGATACCCTCGAAGTTTCGTTGCAACATAATAAACAACATTTACGATATAGGACGTAAATGTTGTTTGATCTTCAGATAGACCGATTTTGCTGGTTAACGAACCCAGTTTTCTCCTTATAATGTTCGAATCATGGGCACATATAGGGGGGGGCTGCAGCCCCCCCCCACGAAATTTTGATTTGAACGGTAAAAATTTCATAAAACCCTTAAAAATAAATTAAATAAGATCATTTAGTTCATAAAACATATTCTATTTTGGGTGTAATAGCGTTTAAGTTGGCTAAAACTCTTCCAAGATCTAAATTGTTAGTATTCCATACACTGGAAATGGTCTCAGCCCCCCTCCCTCCCCCCGAAATTTTCTCAGCCACCTCCGAAATTATTTTCTATATACGCCCATGGTTCGAATTGAATTATGCCACCAAACCTCGGGTATTGGTTTTTACTGCTGCCACTAGAGGCCGTGAAAGACGGTATACGGTTGTTGTTACGATTGTGAAATGTTCTGTTTGTATTCATGGACCCTTTTATTCATCAAGATCAATCAACAAAAGTGTGAGGTTTTAGTGTATTTATTAAGAAGAGGGTACTTACGTACTAGTTGCACCGATTTCGAGAAGTGGATCTCGTTCAGGCTCCCAGTCAGTGATGGGGATCAGGGAATATGGCGACAAATTTCAATATGGCGACCTGTTATTCAGACCACTTATGGCTCCAAGACCATGTATTAATATTATCAACGAGTAAGATTGACTAGAGTTTCGATATATCCTTGAGCGAGCGGAAACACATAGCAATTCTCCCATTAACATAAGTCCTTTTAATTCCCTGGATTACAAAACATTAGCAATTATGTTAATTTAATAATTGCTATGCGTTTCCGGTCGGTACGTTCGCTCAAGGTTATATCGAAACTGTAGTTAATCCAACTCGTTGGTAATATAGATCACTGGTTTATATCGAAACTGTAGTTACACCTTTCTTGGTGTAAAATACTGCGTTGCTGCAAAAATGCAATTGCATCTTTTTCGGTTGTTGGTAAATTCCAAACACTCATTTTGACCGTGGAGAGAACAGCACAAAGGGCGCAAATTGACTCTAGAAATAAACAACACTCACAACTCACTGAAACAATAAATTTTAAAGGAGACGAATTTAAGAGCAAGGCACACATGCATCTCCTGCATGTCGTACTGTTTTTCATTATTATTTATACATAATATGTACTATATACTGTTTAAAAGCATGTTAGTCTATAACATCTATAAATAATCAATAATATCTACTATATATTTGTCAAATACCACTCACTCATCTATCAACGCCCAGCCCAAACCGCTCGACAGAAAATTTTGAAATTTTGCATGGACACTCCCTATATAACGTAGGTGCTCGCTAAGAAAGGATTTTTTGATATTCGTATTTTTAAGCATTTTTAGGGGGTTTTAAAGTTTGAGTTGGTTAGAGAAGGCAAGCCTAGGCAGCCTGCGTTGCTAGGACGATAAAGAACAGCTGTTACCTTACATTATCTATCTCATAGTTTTATTTCTAATTGAGATTAATTTCAACTATGATGGCAGACCTTGAATTACTAGAAATTAACTGTCCCTCACAGAGTTTTAATTGCGTTTCTTTTCTGCCTGTCCCCGTCAGAAAGGCTTGCCATATTTTTGGAGAGTTAAACCGGGACACATTAATATGGGATGGGCATACCAGGGGGGGGGGATAAAAAGAGTACAAATTATAAGCAAAATGGTTAGTGAGTTTTAAGCCTAGCAAGTAACGGGAAGGGGGAATCCTAAACTGTTAGTCTACCCAAACCTTAAAAATAAGAACGGAACTTTTTTTGCTACTTGATTTTCTTAAAAAAATCTCTCAGCCAAATAGTAGTGTCTGGCAGCTGGCAGCGCTGTGCAGGTAGTTCCAGCGTTTTACAGTTAGATTACTTCTCATTTCTTTGACGCTGTGAGCAGTAGTAAAAATGTTAAGTGTAGAAAAGTAACCGATTTAAAAAAGATTCTTTTACACATGAATTCATTACTTCTTACATCTTACAGCCTTTTCCGGGGCATTGATAAAACTGGGCGGGACACCGAAACAATTGCAAAATACCGGGACAGTCCCGGTCAAACCGTGATGTATGGCATATCCTTAGGTTTTCCAGGCGAGGTAATAATATCCGGAACCCTTGCACAGCCTCCTCGCCTATAACCTTGGTAATACTCGTAAATATATTGGGTGTTACCATATGACTTCTTGGAAACATAAACTTTTAAATTTTAACGCCCATTGAATAAAATAAAGTATGACGGGAACCGTGCTGTAATAAACTGCACAGAATTTTATAGTAACTTAATTTTAATGAAACATTATTTAACGCAATAAAATAACTACTTATCTGCCGTGACGAAGCACGGGTATTCAGCTAGTAATCTATAAAATCAATATTTTCTGTGCTATGTGAAAATTGAGTTTTTGGGTGGGAACTTTTCCCTTTCACCCACCCATCAAATTTTAAAACATCTAGGGAAAGAGAAGGCTTTGAGCATTCAGGTAAGGGAGATTGTGTTTAATGTTTATCAACTGAAGGTTCATTTTAAGAGATTTTCTTGCATTGCTCTAAAATTTAACATACTATCTGACTACCCTTGCTTCATCACGGCAGAAAAGTAGTTATTTTATTGCTTTAAATAATGTATCATCAAAATTAATCCTAGTAAATTATTTTGTACAGGTTATTATAGCATGGTTGCCACCATACTTTTAATTATTCATGAATTGATAAGTAATCAAAGTATAATGTTTCTTGAAACTGGAGCGCTCCGGACCAGCGTCAAGAAACAGATAACCTAGAGATAACCTGTTATCTATAGGTTACCAATAACAGGAGTTTAACAAGTACAGGTTAAAATTCGTTGTCAATAATAAATGGACGTTAAAATTTAAAAATGTATGTTTCCAAGATGTCATTAGGAAAACCCCATTATTATTTGCAAGCATTTCAAGAAGTGTTCTGACGGGATACTGGTGGGTGAGGAGGCTGTGCAAGGGTTCAGGATATTATTACCTGGGATGGACCATCACCAGGTATAGCGTAAGCTCTATGGGAGACAAAATGAAAGTTTATTTCTAATAATTCAAGGTCTGCCATTATAGTTTAAATGAACCTCAAATTAAAATAATATTATGAAATACATACAGTAGGGTAACAGCTGACCTATTATCATCCTGGCAATTCATGCTGCCTAGGTGTGCCTGCTCTCTTTAAATCCAACTAAAAATTCAAACCCCTCTAAAAATACTTGAATATTTGAATATCAAAAAACCTTTCTTAGCTGGCGTTTACGATCTAAAGAGAGAGTCCATGCAAAATTTCAAATTTTTCTGTCAAGTGGTTTGGGCAAGGCGATAATAGGACCAGTGAGTGAGTAGTAATTGACAAATACATAGTTGATGTAATGAATAATTAGCAAAAATGGATAACAAAAGATAATAAAAGTTTGAAATAAAATACAGGAAGATTTTGGTGATGGAATAAATGAATTATAATTTTTTTTTTTTTTTTTTGTTTATTACTTTTTAATATGAATATTTTTTCATTTTAAACATATAAAAGAATTGAAAACAAAATAGCCATTTAAAAAACAATTGGTACTTCTTAAAAATTATTTAAGTGTGAAATATTCTATTTTTCCTTCTTTTATTGGAGCACACATTTTAATTCTATGTTGCAGATCTTCCAATGCTCAAAATCCATATAGCTGTTGTATAATATTACAACACAATATAACAAGTAATTATGCTGTTGTTGTTTCTCTAATAATAGCACAGATTTTTTGAGATCTCTATAGGTTACCACCCTTTTCTAGTTTGGATAGAGATGATATATTTCCATTTTTAAAAAGAAACGTCACCACACCTACAGGCAAATTCACAGCCCTAGGCACGGAATGTTAAGCTCTTATGGACATTGGGCATCCTTAAATACAATTTTATATAAATACATAATTTTATATGTTTAATTATTTACAATGATTTCTTAGACAAAATGCTTGATTTCTAAGCAGCCCTCGAGTTCATCTTTAACTTTTCCAAATTGCTCACGAAACGCTATAACCGGCTGCTTTAGCAATGGAACTTCTGATACATAGTAATCACGAAATTCCGGTTCCATTTCCCTGATACAAGACAAAGATTCCATGAAGGTTGCTCGACTCGTGCATTGCATAAGATTCTTGGCCAGAGGGACGCTGTTCTTTGTCGCATTGAGGATTGCGTCGGTCACTCCAGCAAAATAATGCGGCAATTCCTGGATCGAGAAGAAACACTTAACGCACAAGCTCATATTTGCGCCCAAGGTCTGCTTGTTATCCTCTGATTCAACGGCCAATTTCAACAACGATCCCACTAATGAAATAGACATTTTTGTAAAATCTTGATCAAACTTTTTCAAAGGTGCTTTTTCTTCTGGTAATGTTTCTTGATCAATTATTTTTACTTTGGGGCTATCAATTTCTTGACTTTCTTTTTCTTCCTGAAGAAAACAATCATTTTAGAATATTTAATAAACAGTTAAAGAACTTATAAAACCTCAACATCCATGCATACATACATAGAACATCCCCAATGATACAACATGGAAGTCCTGTGAGGATGTCAAGTTTAAAAAAAAAACAACTGGTTGTTCAAATTTGTGTGTGTTTACGTTTGTTTACATATATATATATATATATATATATATATATATATATATATATATATATATTTAATTTTTCAGAGCCCACTACTCAGGCGATTTGCTCTATTAAACCAGTAGGGTGCAAGCAAGATTTTAAATAAAGTTTTTACTAAAAAAAATGAAATGTAAAATTGTAACAAATATCGAATTAATAAACTCTATCAAATTTTAAAAAGGAATCAGAAAAAAAAAGTGAAAAAATGAAAATTAATAACGAGAACAAATCCAGTCTAAAAGTGTAAAAAACTAAAAATAATATAAAAACTAACAATTGTTTTTTGCCTTCGTATGCACATATAAAATTTAAAAATCAAAAAATCATGATTTGTGTATGCTTGTGTTAAATGTACGATTACAATCGTATAAATGTGCATTGCAAAGAAACGTTCAAGTTTCGTCTTCTGCAGTCCGTTAAAAAGTGTTTTACTGTTAAAGTCGTATTACATTGTCTACACAGTGGTATATATACATTGTTTCAAATCATTGGAGGTTTGGGGCCAAGTAAAGTAGTAACCATTTGTTCAAACTAATTTATTTAATAATTACGCCCTTTTTGGCTTGGTTGCACCTCTTGTTAGGAAGACCTCTCATTATCAGGTAGGCATCGCTAAGGAAGCTGGCGTAAAACTTAATATTACTTTACTGGACCCCAAGCCTCTTTATCAAAACAATTTAGATATATTTTGGGTCACCTGTAAGAATAAATTATATATATACACACACGCACACACACACACACACATATATATATATATACAGGGTGTATTGCAAGTAGATGACAATACTCAAGGTATTTTAATTTAAATGCTTCCAAGCTCAAGTTTCTATCTGTTTTTGTTCCAAACATATCCCATTCTTAAGGTTGCTTAGAAAAAAACATGTTTATGTAGAATTTTCTTTTCTTACATTACTTTTTTTTTAAATCAGCATTAAACTTTCTTTAAGGCTAATGCACTTTCAAGGTTCACAAGTGTTTTGTTTTTTTACAAGCCAAAATAACTGTTTTAAAGCTTAATATTAATAAAAAAGTCTAGTTAGCGACAAATTTTCGAGAATCACTACTCTTCCAAAAAAATTCTGCCAACAGCCGAATCTCATAAAAGTTGGAAAATTTAATATCGATTAAACTTAAGAAGAATGTTAGAGAATCCAGATTGTTCTATTGGGAAAGTGAATAATAACACATTTTAAGAAAATCTAGGAAAAGCTTAATGTATTAAAAAAAAAACTAACAATTATTTAAAATGAACTCCATAGCATTCTATTAGAGCCCCATCTTAATTTTTTACCTTCATTTCATATTCTGGAGCGCTCCCTACATCTTCTTTTCCTTGAATGTTGGTCTCCATCATTTTTCCATCAAATTTTCTGATATATTTTCCTCTGAGTTGAAAATTATCCTTTCCTTCATATTTACCCTGGGTAAAATACATTTTACATAAAGGAATTACATTCATAAAAATAATTTGTTAAGAAGAAGATTTGACGATTAAGATTTTCCAAAGAACATACTTCCAAAAATAGCCAAAATATTTCTTGTACATATACAATTACATTTAAAATTATTTTCCATCACACAATTTTGATTGCAGCATTCCCAAAACAAATGATTCAATAAGTTCATTAACCAGCAAAATAGGGATACGGGGGGGGGGGGATGTAGCTCAGACCCAAATTATTAATATACTCCTAACGGCTGAAATTTCTATAATGGCGCAACGATTCTTCTATAGAAGAGTTATAAAATTAAAAAAGAAAACTAAATCAGCCCATTCAGAATGTAGGTTTACTCCAGAACTAAATTGAAATTTTCAAAATTTATAAAAAATAAATTGATTAAAAATTAATTATTGAGTGAGCTGTTTACAACAAATATTATTTAAATTTTGCTGCCCGCTTATACATCAAACAGATTTTTGGGTTTAGAAAAGGATTATAACATACTGAAAATTATTTCATTTTTCTGAATAGATTGAATAGTCCTTACAATATAAGTATTTCATAAAACTATATCAGTATTAGTATGTATAATGTGAGATAAACTCACCTTGAGCGTGCGTGGGAATAAGGTGAATGGAAATCCTATGAAAGTCTCCTTTCCTGAGATTGGTTTTTCAATTTTTCCTTCAAACTTATCACTTTCCTTTCCTTTTGCATCATTTTCATATATGCCCTTGGAACATAATAAATAGTTATCAAATACAATATTTAGTTAATCAGCTACCTTACTTACAATATTTTGCCGTTATGGCCTAGAAGAAAAATAATAGGAAGTATTCTTATTGATAGAGCACTACTCACTCTTACAAATTTCTTAAACATCTTTTGCCTGAAGTATTTCAGTCCCATTTACTATTTACCAGTATGGATGCTGCCTTTATTTATTAAACTTCAATTTATCTTTTACCATTCGTTATTGATAAAATTTTAATGTCCATTTACATTTTATTTATACATTGCACTTATTCCTATCATTTATTCATTTTATATATTCTTATGACATATTTATTCTTATCATTTATCTATTATATTTGTTCTAATCATTTATATATTTTATTTATTTTGTTTTATGAGATTGAAGAATAATAAGCAATCAATTTTTTTTTTAATAAAAGTCGAAAAAAGAAGAAAAACAACAGGAGAAAATAAGGAAACAATAACAATAAAAAAAAAAAAAAAAGAAAATGCTATGGTCGTTAGTAGTGAAAGGTTCACTCAATGGTATACCAGTTTTTTTCTAATCAGTCTATTAAAATGATTTAGTCATTATGAATGTTTATTTAATATTTAAAATTCTGTCATATTTTTTAATCTGTTTCAAAAATTGAAATGTGTTTTCTATATTTTGGGCCCTATTACTGAGTAAGTTAATGACTGATGTGAAAATGTTGTCTAAGTCTGAGCTCAGTTAGTAAATGAATCGTTTATTTCAGAAACCCGTCAAGTGCCGTATTGACGTGTTAAAGGAAAAGTTACCACCCAAAACCCACCACTCATTACAAGGGGTAGAAATAAGATTGATTTTTTGAGGAGCGGGTTACTTCTCCAATGAAACCCAATAAAAAGATTACTATAAAAGGGGCTTTTTTAGCCAACTTATCTGGCTTTATTATTTATTAGCACATTAGAAAGGAATGCAGCATGGGCACATATAAGGGAGGGCTGAGGGGGCAGCAGCCCCCCCCCCCCTCCAAATTTGATTTCATCGATAAAATGTGTCATAAAAACCTCAAAAATAAATAAAATAAAATCACTTAGTTCAGAAAAAATATTTTTTGGGGGTGTAATAGCGTTTTAGTTGGCTAACTATTCCAAGTTATTGGATGTCCACCAAATAGTTCTAGTATTTCATACTCCCGAATCCCCCGGTGCTCCCAGTCCCCCCCCCGAAATGATTTCCTTTATACGCCCCTGGAATCATGGGCGTATATAGAAAATAATTTCGGGAGGGGCTGAGAAAATTTCGGGGGGGGGGCTGAGACCATTTCCGGTGTATGGAACACTCACAATTTAGAACTTGGAATAGTTTTAAGCAACTAAAACGCTATTACACCCAAAATAAAATACTTTTTTATGAACATAGTGATCTTATTTAATTTATTTTTAAGGGTTTATGGGACATTTTTACCGATCAACTCAAAATTTCGGGGGGAGGGGCTGCAGCCCCCCTTATATACGCCCATGCCTGGAATGCAGCTATTGAAGTTTTCTCATCAGAGAATTTTTGAAAAATTTCTTCATAACTTCATCGATCCTGCCGCCTTTTGGATACCGAAAAAATTAATTTTTGTTTTTTTTGTTCGTTATCTCTAGAAACGCAGCACTTCCACGACAAATGATTGGGTTATTTTTTTTAATCTGCAAAATCATAAGACGAGGGCACTCAAAATTATTTAAGCCCCACTAACGAACAAAATTTTTGTTAATATCCAACAAAACTCGTAAAAAAAAAAAAGAAAAAAAAGTTTTATAAAAATAAACTAAATCCATAGGTCCATTATTAAGGGGGGTTTATTACAGAAGTATTAATTTGCTCAACTAATAAAGAATATATGCTATAAAAAATAAAAAAGAATAAAAATCCATTAGAAGTTTGTGATTATTCCGTACAAAATCAAATAGCAGATATAAAAGATCATAAATTATTTTTGTATACTTTCTATTTATATAGGTTGCTTTAAGAACATTCTTCATAAATGCAGCACTAACTAATAACATTGCTTAGGAATGTGCTTAGTTATGCAGCTCTTGCGTGGCGGACTTCAGCACGGTTTGGGCTGGTATCCCAAAGCTCTAGTATAAGACCAGTAGTCGTCGATAAATGTTAAAAAACATTTTTGGTACTTGTTTAGTGAAAATTGATAGTTGTATTCATTCTTAATACTTTTGTTCATTTTATCGGGTAAACCACAGTTTATGCATTGATGACAATCTTAAACTTTATTTATTATTAAAGTTACCTTGTCATAATCTTGGCCCAGGTGTACGACATGGTGTGCCATGTCCACCAAGTACGGCTGCTTCCCTCCCATCATCTGTGCTAGTCCATCCTTGCTCTGCTAAAACAACACAGTCCTATCATTAGAACACATATTGAACTCAGCACACATACAGAACCGGTTGTGGATGGTCAAGTGAAGCAAAGAATTGAGTTGCCGCATATTGGACATAGCAAGGCTATCCAATTTAGTTTAAATTGTGGAGACGTTTTTCCTCCCAACACAGATTCCCTGGGCGTTGGTACTGATACATTAACCATCCCCAAGCATACTGCTAACTTTTCTTCACTCCCAATTGGTTTCTGGGCGTTACATTCCCTTCCAGTTATGCCAATGTTAAACAGTTCATGCAATTCACTTAATTGCTACCGGCTGTGCCAAAATCAGTTCAATTTCTGCCTCTGATTCTAAATCCAGAAGAAGTTCTTAAGCAGGCATCGCAAAACCTGATTGACAACTACTTGGTACTCGACCCATCCTCAGGTCTGAGTTTTGCATGGATGCTGCATTAGCTCCGTGTGGGTTGGGTTCAATATGCGGTGGGCAAGTATTTTAATCAGTGAAATGTACTTGAAAACCTACGATTGTCTATATTAACGATAAACGTTTATGGTTTAATCCCTGTACTTTATTGTTTAAGTTTTCCATTTAGTATTATTAAGTTATTCATTTAATACAGACCCCAATCCATGGGCGTATATAGAAAATAATTTCGGAGGGGGCTGAGAAAATTTCGGAGGGGGGGGGGGCTGAGACCATTTCCGGTGTATGGAATACTAACAATTTAGATCTTGGAAGAGGTTTAGCCAACTTAAACGCTATTACACCTAAAATAGAATATGTTTTATGAACTAAATGATCTTATTGAATTTATTTTTAAGGGATCTATGAAATTTTTACCGATCAAATCAAAATTTCGGGGGGGGGGATGCAGCCCCCTCAGCTCCCCCCTTATATACGTCCTTGCCCCAATCATGGAATGTTTCAAATAGCACTATCGAAATGCGACGCTGCCGAATCTCATCAGAAACTTTAAAAAAACTTTTTGTAAGAATGCTCTGACATATCCCACTTGTAAGTCATGGTTTCAATGATTTAATAGTGGCGATTTTGATGTGGAGGACCCAACAAATTATAAGGCTATCAATTGCAAGACTGAAGTACGATAAGTATTGTACCAATTTATCTCAATGGATGCCATTTTAAAGTGAAAAAATAAACAAAGCACCTAATATTATACAGTGGCTTAATAAATTTTAATTAGAATATACCAGAGGGTCTTGTAGCGTGGTTCCGTACAACTTGACCTTTCAAATTAGACGAAAGATTTTTGTACCTAATTTCATCAAATTCAGAGATTTTAGGACCCGCACAATAAAACAAAGGTCAAGCTGCACCCCGTACTGCGGAGGGTATGAGTCAAATTAAATCTAGATAAGTTAAATGTAGTAAGCAAATATTAACTGTGTATATTCTAATCTTTGCAAACGACACGAGGAGTAAAAACTAAAACGCGTTAAGATGACTTTGCTTCTGCGAGTCGGACTTTTCAGAAAGGACACGGTGTGATATGCATTTAAAGCTCGGAAATAGGTAGGGTTTAAAACAATAAAAAACCTTAAGTTTATAAAAAGTTTCGGGCAGATGAATTTGAATATCTTTTCGCTACAATATTACAGAGAAACGTTTACTACCTGTAGAAGGAGAAACCCCATTATCACTCCTAGGTACATAATCATCTTGTCTAAACTTTAAACAAACTATCTAACACCCTCTGCCTCTCTCTATATATACATAGACCAATCTACAATTATCAGCAATCCGTAGACAAAGGGATAAAAACAACATAATTGATGTTTTAAACAGGAAAACTGTAAAATTCAAAACCTTAATCCTATATTGTGAGTTCCAAGAACTTATTGACGGGTGTTCTTACATTTATTTCAATTGATATCCCATTTGATTTACTTGTACATTCTTGGTAAAGTTGTTTTTAATCATTTAAATCCTCAATCCATTGATCATTTTGATTAATTAGTAGTTGATGATTGGTAAATCACTTATCAAGGGTATTTGGATTATATCTCTATGAATAAATCAAGATTTTGAAGGGATGTTGTCTTAATGGGAGCTTTAATTAATAATTGATTTATAATAGGAAAGAGTTGGACTTCTTTTTCAATTGAATTATTTGATTTCTAAAAAAAAACTTGAAGAATACAGACGAACCCCGGTAAGTCAGACTTTCCCAATTTTTAAACTCATTTTTCTGCTAAAAATCCGGTTCAGCCTAGTGAAATTATTTTAAAAAACTGCAAAATTCATAAAAAGGTTCTTGGGGCGTGGTTTAATGATTAATGTGTGTTAAAACTGGAAAAAGAGGGGTTTCATATCAATAGTTGTTACTAATGTGAATAAATCCACAAACAATTGGAGAAAATCCTGATATATTTGTAATATGAGGAGTTTCTTTTACTTTTCCAGGACTTCTCTGCTACAATACTGCTTTAGATGGTTTAGGTCGGCGCATTTCCTCGTCGAAATTGCCTATTTTGAAGCATAAACGCAAGGTGGATATAAAAATCTCCTGAACGGAGCATGTCAGCAGCTGGTGTATAGATGACTCGTTGAGGATTTTTGGTTTTCTCGTGTTCTTCTTTCGTGTTGGGATCATCGTATAGCTGAAGGTGGAACCGTTGTAGCTAAAACGATGGAAAATCAGTCAGGGATGTGCAACACTAATATTTAGCTCTCTGATCATCCTCGTTATAAAAGAAACTTTTGATGGGAATAATAGTTCCAAAAAGTCCGACTCGCAGGAACTGCATCATCTTAGCGCGGTTCCGTTCATATCCCTTTTGTCATTTGAAAAGCTTAGAATAGAAACAGATAATATTTGGTTCGGCCTTTGTTCAAAGGGGCTTATGACTTTACCTGGTCGGGTCCGCCAGACCCCAGAATCCTCTTCTAGAGATACCTATTTCATACGTTTCAATACATTGAAAAATATCAACATTTTTCACATTTTCTTGTGTTCTTCTACTATAGTAATAATTCTACAAATAAAATTAATTAAAAAATAAAATAAATAACCAACAGCATAAAGGCAATTGAAAATATTCAAAAGACGTCATCGAATCTCTTTCTCTTGGCAAGCTATATTTCTAACAATGAATTGTTTTTCTTATTTTACTTAATCTGTTTTATTGTCAAATACATTATCCAACTATAAGCAATTAAATAACAAGGAATAAAAACAGACAAAAGGAACCGTTCGAATAAACGAAATCAATTACTTCAAAGTTTAAGCTCTTATTTCTCCTATTTACATCACTTATTCAAAACTTTCTTCAGAACCTTTTTTGTAGACCATTTAGTGAGCTTTCGAATGGTAACCTTTCGCTTCCCAAGATTTTCAACCGTTTTCGAGATATTAATGAAAGTATACGAAGTTCCCAAAACTTTTCATTATTTCTAGCAACAGAAAATTGGTCTCATTTTACTTATCCTGTTTTACACACAAATACATTTTCCTAACATAAGAAATTACAAAAATAAAAAGCAATAAAAAACTAAGGGAAAGAGACAAAAATTACAAAAAGAACGACAAAAACCCGTTCATAAGAACTAAACAGACGTATTTGAAGTTTTAAGCACTTATTTCTTCGATTGACATCACCTAATCAAAAATTGCTTCAGAATCTTTTTTGTAGAGAATTTAGAAAGCTTTCAAATAGTTTCTATCCACTTATCAAAATTTCCCAACCGCGTTCAAGATATTAATGAAAGTATACGAAGTTTTCTAGGGTGGGATTTGATTCTATATCCTCCTATTTTGCAGTTATGTGCCTTACGAAAAGAGCTACTAGGCTCCATATCGTCGATACAAATGCAAAGTATCGAATGTGAAAAAATGCATTTTTCATTTTCAATTTTTCTGGTTGCTTTTGGACTGGTGTACATTATGGCAAACTCTCGAAAATTAATGAAAAATAATTATCAATTTCAGATAATCAAAGTAACGAATGCGCATTAAGTCTAATTAAAATGTATCATATGGATAAAATATATATTAAGTCATCTATAAGGTACCAACAACTTTTCACATTCGTTACTTTGCATTTGTATCGACGATATCACAACTTGGTAAGTTATAGCATGAAGCTGTAATCCCATATGTATATTGCTCATGGGCGTATATAAGGGGGGGCTGCAGCCCCCCCTCGAAATTTTGATTTGATGGTAAAAACTTGTCGTAAAACCCTTAAAAATAAATTAAATAAGATCGCTTAGTTCATA
Organism: Gonocerus acuteangulatus; assembly: GCA_946811695.1. NCBI lineage: Eukaryota > Metazoa > Arthropoda > Insecta > Hemiptera > Coreidae > Gonocerus > Gonocerus acuteangulatus. The sequence goes on from OX328128.1 coordinate 30,800,268, forward strand.
AAAAATATTTTAGTTTACATGTAATAGTGTTTTAGTTGCCTAAAACTATTCCAAGCTCTAAATTTTTAGTATTCCATACCCCGGAAATGGTCTCTTCCATCAATCATCATCATCAACATTATAGAAATCATTTTCAATATACGCCCATGATATTGCTTGTGCACAATCTACAGTAATACTTTAGTACTTTCCTGTATAACCTTTACTCCGCCCATTTCTTCTTTGTGATTGAAGCCTCTTTCATAATTGAAGGGCTCAGTGCCAAAGGTGACTAACCCACAATTTTAACAAATTTGAGTTATTTACTTCTCCTGATAGAGAATTTTAAGTTTTATAATTGATAGAAATGCCCAGCCTTTACACCTCATTGATTAGTACTGACTTTAGTTAGTTTGTTTTGGAACTTACTGCAAAGCTAAATCATGTGAGAGGCAGACTTGACCAACCCACACTAGGTATGGCTTTGTTAATGGTAAGCAGCAACATGAGTGATATAGTTGAAGCTTCTGATGACTCTGTGGCAGATCCTGTCTATGAACCACCAACGAATGTTCATGAAGCACGCTTGGGGAGGACAAAACCGCAATATTAAGATTTCACTGTTCCTGCCCCACATACTACACAACTCACCCAATCTGGAAATCATTGTTCTGTTAAATTATTGATGCATAATCATAGAAATCTAAAGAAAAATAATGTTTCAATTATTATTAATCTCCGGATATGTGACCACTATTGTTTAAGTGTACGTTATTTTTTATTCATGTAAGAGCCAAACACGACTATACTTTTTGTTTTTCATTATCATGTCTAACTATAAACTTTTTATTATTATGGTATATTCATAAGAATTTTGTGTATCTAATGAATAAAGACCAATTAAAATCATTTCTGTCACCAACACCAATTTGTTCCAAAGTCTTCTAAACTTTAACCTTAATTTTCTCAGTTTGTTCTAATTGTGGGTTAGTCACCTTTGGCACTGAGCCCATCAATTGTTGTTGGGCAAGTCACTAGTATTTTACAGATAGTTTGTTAAATTCCAGGTAGAACTAACGTATTGTGTTCACCACAGTAAAGCTGATCCCCACAAAGTTGCCTTCCATGTTCCTTCAAAAACCACTCGTTTTTAATATTTTATGGAGTTAATTTTATTTGTTATCGGAATAATAAATATATTACTACCGTCTACTTTCAACATGCTCTAGAATCCATTGTCGACTGCCATCTATCATGAATTAGAATAGAAAAGTCCGCCAGTTGTGGACACCTTGTCTAAGAGACCCAAGACATATACAATGCACAATTACTTCTAAACTTTTGTTTACATTGAACTCCTCCTATGTAATGTAAGATTTCCTAATAAAAAGTAATGTAAATCACAAAATTAGATGTTGCATAACAAAAATGTGCGTATTGAACACATTAAATTCTAGACTCGGTACAACTGTTCAATGTTTAATAAATTGTATTAAAAAATCTCTTTCTACAGCCTTTTAACAGTTTTATTATTTATGTAATTTATTATTTTTATGATAAAATAGATATAATTTTAGTCGTGTATATTATGGTTACAGATTTTTTGAATTGTTACTTGTCTGTCTGGGTTATTCAGAGTTTCAATATAGCTATGATATTTTGAGAGTTATTCAACTTTAAGTACTTAAAGGCCTGAAAATCACTTTAAAATTTTTTGTAGAGAATTTAGTAAGCTTTTGAATGGTTACCTTTCACTTACCATGATTCCAACCTTGAGATATTTCAGAAAATATATGAAGATCCTAAGGAGGGACGGAGGAAATGCGCTACAAGGATGTTAATAGGTAAAGTAAATAATTCATAAAAATGTATTTTTTTATTTTATTTAACAATAGGTATCACATCATGTTGTTTCAGAATTATTTTAATTATTTATAGTATTCATCTATTTTTGCTAATTCATATTTATTCCACATACAACAAACAGGGGTTGTAACTGCAAAAAAACAAAAAAAACTTTGTATTCTATCTTATTTAGATAAACTTTTTCCACTTGGAATTTAAATTATAAAATCAGAAAAAATTATTGTAACATATGAAAATTAAAAAAAAAAAGAAAAAGCCATTACTTTGGTGCTGGTAGATTTAATAATTCACTCGATGAAAGCAACCGACAAATTCTTTCCCTACTGCTTTCAATGCTTCTGACAATTTCGTTTCTATTTCATTTAGCTGTTGTTTATAGTTTTTGTAGATGTCCCTAGCATCCTTGAGCTTGTGTGCCGAACAACTGGCTGCTCTGAAAATGTTAATTGTGATGCAGTCTGAGGAAGTGAGGACGACGTCGGACAAATCGGCCATGACTTGCACGGCGAGGACTGCAGCTTTGTTCGATATTCCCTGAGCGTTATTCATGGACGTTCGGAGCTCGACGCAGCTTTCAGGGTCCGGAGTAGTCGTTCCTGGAGGGATGGTTGTCCCTGGAGCAGGAGATGTTTGTTCGTCAGCTCCAAGTTTCGCTTTCTCAAAGTTAGATATCCTGTTGTTGAGCAATGACATCTTTTCGTTGTAAGCTTTCCAGACGTTAGCGAGAGTTTCATCTGCTTCTTTAGTTTTGTCGAGGAGAGGTTTAACAAGACTCTGAGTCATCTTTTGAACTTCATTTTCGATAGAAAAGACATTTGTTCTTCCTTCAGAAAGCTGAAATAATTCAGGATTTTGTATTAGTATCATTTCATTAATGTAAATGTTAAATTTTTATAATGGAATCAAAAACTTTCTTAACCAAAATGAGTAGGAGAAACAAGTGGGAGAGACAATATCGATACTGATAAACTCATAATTTTCTTATGGACTTTTACAGAATTACTATTAGTTTTAATTGAAACTCATGTCAGAATTTTAAAACATTTATTTAACTCATCTATAATCTTTTAATCAAGGCAAGGAAAATTACCCTGTTAATATATATATATATTTGTTTCTTCGTAACAAACATGTTATTTAATATACAGTGCTAATAATTATTAAGAATTTATCAAAATTAGCTCACAAGGGGGTCTCCCCGTGGTCTGGTGGTCAGCGCCTTAGTTTCTCATGCAGGAGATGGTGGGTTCGATTCCCACCGGTGGCAGGAATTTTCTCATCTCACTGCTCGTTGAGAGAAAATTCCTCACTATAAAACGGCACATTGATTTCTATGCTATTTGTGTCAAGAAATTGAGTTCCTTCCAACTTTCCGGTTTATAAGAGTTCTGCATATTTTATCGAATATTGGCCTCTTGTATCACTTATCTGAAGTAAATAAAGAAGGACATAGAAATATTTTTATTTTCATTGATCTATAAGGATTTTAAAAAGAGATGATAAGTGACAATAGATGTTCAAGATCAATGACAATTTTAATTTTTTTTAAAAATTCTTTCATGAATGAAACCTCAATAACGAGATTATTTTCGAATGTGCTAAAAATTCATTACAAATTTAGGTGTGGTATACAATGCTTAAGCAAATTTAAATCATTACTTTATCAAATATTTTTCTTATTCTCCTTCTAAAACAAATTTACTGTACTCATTTTACTTCATTAGTAAATATGACAACAATAAGAATATTAAATAAGTTATGGTATAATAATTTCAATTATATATAATTTACGCATCGAAGGGAAATTATTGGAAATTCATGAAGACTTATTTACAAAATTATTTCAGAAATAATTTCCTTGAAATAATAGTATATTCATACCTTTATGGCTAAAACACCTATCAATAAAATGGCTGCCTTCATTTTTTCCTCGCGCACCTTGGACAACAGCACGGAATATAATAGCTTTAATCTCTTACAGCATAAGTGATTGGCTCTTGAGTCATTTATCTAATCATATAATTCTGTAGTTTTTTTTGTTTTTTTTTAAATAAATATTTTTCATTACTATTGCTGACATTTTCTGGAGAGGAATGGCACTTGAGAAAATGTGCTTTGATGTTATAATAATTCAGAAAATTGTGTAAATACAATAAGGGATTTTAAAACGGATGTATATTGAGAGATTTGGTAATTTCTGAAACATTTTTAATGCCGAGGTCAAGTACAGACCCAAATTTTAGTTGTGTAAATAAACTATTTTCATAATGATACCCCAGTTTTGGGTTCATTTTACTTCAAACACATACAAATTTGTACATAGAGAGAAAAAGGGCCAAGGTCCATTATAAACAAATGTCAATAAACATAAATTTTAGTTTAAGAATTTTTCAAAGTCTTTCTAATAGTTTATGAATAAATATTTTTGAAATGTTTCTCTTTCTTATTATTTGAACCAATTAGTGTTAGTGATTTTTCTTTATTCTGTCAAGAAAAAGGTGATGAACTGTAGAAAATCTTTGTTATTAATAAATTGTTGGGTCTCCTCGTCGTCTAGAGGCTAATACCTTGGATTCTCATGTGAGAGATGGAGGTTCGAGTCCCACCTGCAGCAGGGATTATTATATTTCGAGAGGGGGGAGAGGGCTTTGAGAAGATTCCCTGCTGCACCATGGATGCTGATGGTAATGGCCCAGATGTTGGTGTGGCCCATACCACCCATATAAAAAAAAATTATAAGGATTGTAATTCTATTATTATTATTAGATTAAGAATATAAATTAGATTAATATTTCATTATTAACACTCCAATGGTCGCGCCATTGAAACTACCATTGGTGGTCACCTTGTATCTGTGAGATACGCCTGAGTTTCAGTCTCATTTACTGTAAATAACTTTATCTATTGTATTAAGTATGAAGAAAAACTCTTAACAGGAGATTAATATATAAAAAATTAGTAAATTTGCCAAGAAAAAGTTATTTATTTAAATATTTTGTTGAAAAAGGGAAGGATATTAATTAATAATACAATCCAAGGTGAGGAATAACCCTTCAAAGTTCAACATATACTTTTATCATATAATAAATGTATATGTTGAACTTTGAAGGGTTACTCCTTACCTTGTATTGTATTATATGTTATTTATTTATTATATGCAAACTCATGTAGTTGAAATATGCAAATAACAAGTTGGTAGGAAAAATTAGAACAAATATTAATAATATTTTGCAGAAATATATAACTTCAAAAAACGTCTTCTTTATCATCATCCACTTTACATCCATCTGGACAACAAAATGTGCAATGATAGAGACATAAATATTGGCCACACCCCTTGCGTTTACACTGGGTGAATCTTGTAATCTTGTTTGCCCAAAACTTTTGGCATTGCATTCTAGTTTTGGTGCTCTCGGCTAACGTGCTATTTGGCAATCCAGTTTCTTTATCTTGGGGCAGAACTTCTCGAAGACGGTACGCGATGGTTCAAGGTAGCTTTGGAATCATTGAACGCTCTTAGCAGTTGGTCTTGTATTAGGTGACTTCCAAGTTGACAAAGGAAGATACGGTGGAGAAGAACTTCAATACCGCTTCCTAAGAAAGTAACTTGACTATTGATACCAGCAACGTTCATAATGGAATAGAAAATTACCATTGACCACCATCGCGTTCCTCTTTGGACATAATAAGCGGTGCCAATTTTATGCTGGCAATAGTAGGTGAACATTTCCGGTTTTCTTCACCCCTGCTTCTTCATCAATCGCTGTATCCACATTCATACTTGATATTATAAGTACATTTATTTTGTTGTTGTTTTTATTTTGTGGTACGTATGACACTAATGTGCCCTCTTTTCTAAAAGTAAAAATATGGTCGCATGGTATCTATGAGATACAAAATAGTTTTAGTGGATGGTTACTGCTTGGAGGAGCGCCAGGTCAGGACTGGCACATCAGCCACTACCTGCTCTAGGAATAGTAAAGGGTATAGCTAGACCCGTGCACTTGCGCCCCTTACACAGTCTGCGTAAGATGCTCTGTATCTGAGAGATCCGACGCGACCATTGGAGTGTTAACCCTATTTATAATGTTACGATATAATATTAATCTGCAGATATACGAGTATATATAAATAAAAGTGTATCAAAAATATTCAACTGAAATATTTCAACTGAATTTGATTTTTTTTTATGTGCTAAATCCACAATTTACCACCATTTTCATCCATCACATACAATTTTCATGCAAAGTATGAACATTTTTTGAAATATATGGTTTTTAATCTAATAAAAGTACTTATCATTATAAATACATCTAATAAAAGTACTTATTATTATTATACATTATAGAAAGTGTAGCTTTAGGGAAAAACCTATGCAATTCATATGATTAGCAATCTGGCTCCTACTACCTGTTTCTGGGGGATTCAATTTACTTTAAGGGATTTTGTATCCAACCGAAATAAATAATTTATGTACGTACATGTACATTAATACATATGCTGGATATTTAAGAAGTATCGGACAGTTCTCGCTGCATCCAGTTTCACAGCGTGCGCTGTTTCAGGTAATAAACTCGTATGACTGCACTATGCATGTATACGGTCAATTGCTTGTGTTATTGTGTATTTCTTGGCCAGTTTCTGACAGGGGTAGCATATGTTTCATGACCCATATACTGCCCCACCTCCATTTTTTAAAATAATATATATGAAAAAAGAAAGTCTCTCTGGAAGTGAGTCTCCATTCCCTACCCTTTTTAGACTAATTGCATCCACTGATTACAAAATAAATATTTGCTAAACAGAAGCATACTCGAGACTTGATAGTAGCTATATATTCGAAAAAGAGATTTCTACCTAATTCACATAGCTACACTAAGAGCACATTAACCTAAGCAAACCACATTGTCCAAGGAAAAGAAGTGAAAAGACAAGATCTGATGATTTTAGTATAACAAATAGGAGATAATGCACGTTTATACAGAGTGAAAATGGCTTGTAGTCGAAACGTCTCTGTAAACAATTTTTAATGACTTAGTGTGTGGCATGCCACACACTATGCAGTTTGAAAATAAAAATACGTTTGAGGGCTGAATTAAGCTGTTACCAACTTCCTATATATATTTATTTGGAACAAAATACATTACGGAATACACAAAATAATAGGTTTTCAAAGAAAAATAAGTACAGAGCCATTCATAATACATTTTTATGAGTTGATGGACATTTATTTGTACAAATATTATTGAAAATTAAGCTTAATTTACAGAATGTATCTGTTTACACAAAGTAACGAAGTCCATTTTGTTTTTTGCTGTATGCTTGCACTGGTCCATGTAACGGAGATAATCGTTGTACATCGCCTGAGCATCATTCTTTGCCTTTGTCACTTCATCTTTTATACTCGAGAGATTATCATAAGCTGCTCTGAATGCTCTGTAGAAAAAGAAAGTAAATGAAATAAATAAAGCTGCATAAGATCTGAACTACTCTCAGGATACGAAACTATCAATAGTTATTTATACAAATAAAAACTTACTTACTCAGCACATAAACTTTTTACTACTTTACCAAACAAACATGCATAAACTTGATTTACCAATGAAACACTATATAACAAGAACAAAAAAGTGAAAATAAAAGAAAAACAGTCTGTCATGTAGGAGCTGCTTTACTAAGCAAATTCCTCAGCATTGTGAATTTTTTAGTTTATGCGAAATCCATGAAAAATTTGTTTTATAAAACCTATACGGCGTTAATAGCCCTAATGTTGATACGCTGTTAAACACACACAAACACACACACACACAAAAAATTAGTCTATGAAGCTTTGAAAATGCATACTGTTGTGCAAAATAATGGCATTGAATAATTTTACAAACAAATTCTGGATGTTGAAGCCTTTAACTTTATAAATAGTACTGGATAGAAAGAATGGTGGGGCCTTATCTCTATAATGTTCCTCAAATAAGCAAAAAATAAAAAAATAACTAAGAGAGCCATGATTCTTTATTTATAGTATAGATCTTTCAGGTCACAATCTGGCCTATAACCAAATAGGCTTTGAGGCTTCATATCATCAATACAAATGCAAAATATAGAACGTGAAAAGTGGTTTGGTACTTATAGGTGACTCTATATAAATTTTATCTTATGATACATTTTAATTAGACTTAATGTACATTCGTTAGTTTGATTTTGTGTAATCGATAATTATTTTTCATTAATTTTTGAGGGTTTGCCGCAACGTACATCAGTCCAACAGCAATCAGTATAGACTGAAAATGGAAAGTGCGTTTTTTCACAATCGATACTTTGCATTTGTATCAACGATATCACAGCATTGCAAGTTAATTCATCTTATAAAGTCAATGGTTAAGATAGAGGCTATAGCTTTATATTTATATGAAACAAATTTTAAAGATTTGAAAATTAGGTCGCCAATGGTGTATACCGTTCAGTGTATTTCTGATATATTTTAGGATAAATAAGAAGAAATGTTTTATGATACCTCAAGAAACACCTGAGAGCAGAGAATGGATTGTAGGTCTGTGAGCAATTGTAGCTCGAGCTGCTGAACGTTTCATTGAATGTCTTCACTCCATCGGTTATGACCTGTGTGATATCTACGATGACCTCTCTGAGCTGAGTTATGAGCGCAGTGACGTCAGGGCAGGGAGCTTCAGTAGCTCGGAGGAGGCTCACACATGGTTGAGGAATGCCTTCGAGTTCGATGAGGCTGTTCTCGCTTTGAGCATGCTGCTCGACCTTTTTGAGGATGTCCTCGACTTCTTTCTTTATTTCTATCAGCCTGTCGATTTTATGCTGGAGTAAATTTTTGAAGCCTTCCTCAAAATCTGCATTGCTCAGTATATCTCCAGAACACTAGAATGTAAAACAGAATTCATTACATATAGCACCTCTAAATATAACCCTACAATACAAAATAAAAGAAATAATAAATGCAAGAATGTGGAATAGAAAAAAAAATTAAATGTTAATGTGTTAAATATGTTTTTAAATTTTAGAGTACAAGGGCCTCCAAATGGCTAATGCAGCCCCCTCAGCACCCCCTTATATACGCCCTTGTCCTCCCACATGAGAATCCACTATGGACTCAAACAGAATATTTATCTTGAAATTCAGTCAGTCCGTAGTTACGGGGTTATTAATGAATGATTTAAAAATAAAAATAAGAGAGTGCGCATTCGTTGGACTAAAATAATATTCATTGGCTTATAACTTATTTCTGTATCAATCATCTGTCAAATTATAAACTGTCAAGCCTTCTTTTTTCATATAGTTGTTTCCTAATTCTTTTTAAGCTCCTATTACTTCATTTCTGGACTTTTAAATAGAAATATAAAAAATAATAAAATCCATATAAACTTATTTCCAAATTTATTTGAATCCACAAATTTTATATATCCAATATACGCCATATATCCGTAAACAGAACTGTCGAAAAAATTATATGAAATGTACACATAAAACTCATTAATCCTATAATTTGTAATTAATCCTATAATATTTGTGATTACCTGAGAAAATACTATTAGAATGACTATGAAGGAAGGAAAGAGCGACATATTCCTATTGATGTGAAGGGGTAATGGTTTGGTGTACTGTTCCTGCTCATGAAATTCTCCAAACACTTATCTATCCCATTTTCAAGAATACAGATAAGAAGATACTCTTAAGTGCTCTTCTAAAGCAGAGAATTCGATTATTACATTTTTTTTTTAATGGGAATTATTAGGATCACTGGTGGCTACTGGTTACGTATAAAATATATTTTACTGGCTCCAGAAGCTTTGCCCCCAGGGCACCCATTTCATGGGAATATTATTGGAATTGATTTTTGGTATGAGAAGCATCCAAGATGTAAATTTTAGTCAGCAGTGCAATATTAGCACTTAAGCATAAGTAATCCCATACAAAAGGGTTAAAGAAATTACCTTATTAACTTCAGCCAATTGGGGTAACTTTGTGCCACAAATTTTCATTAAACTGCTAATACAAGGGCAATTATAATGTTATATTTTCCAAGTTAAGTTTAAAAGATTCATCATTAGTCTAAATATATTTCTTGTAGCATTAAATGTTGTCAAAATTACTATAAATTAGAGAAAATCACAATTCAAAGGTGGTACAATGTTACTCCAAGAGCATGGCTGACTTTGTACCACCTTTGAATTTCCTAATTAAAATCATCATTATCATCATAATAATTTATCAATACACTTTAGCATAAATATGCTTTAGCGATGACTAAACTGAAAAAAAAAATGTTACAAAAAAGTGTCACAAAAAAGAGTCCACGAAAAAGAAGACTGTATGTTATACAGTACATTACATACTGGTCGGTTTGTCGGGTGGACCTAAAGCATATTTATGTTCCTGAATTTGAGCAGAAGGCTCTATTTTAGTCAGATATTCGGATTTCTATTTTGAGAAGAACTAAGCTTGACGACATCGCCTCAATTGAGCATTGAGAATTAACATAATTCTTATTTTCTCTAAATGCAATATATGTCGAGTTTGGTACCTCTAGTACAAAATTACCTTGAACCACACAATGTTACCCCAATTGACTGTACCTGAAGCAAATAGTCTGGCAAAGAACATGGCAAATAATAGAAAACAAATAAAGAGTCGAACCTTCAACTGGCAGTAGTCGAACATTCAACAGTTAAAAGTTCAAAGTTACCAATAGCAATAGAAAACATACTTACACAATTAATAGCTTTACAAAATAAACAAATAACAATGTATAATACCAACAGGTGGAGAATAACCCTTCAAAACTTCAAACTTTACACTTAATCAGTCATGAAATAAATAAAAATGATTCCTGCAAGTCAAATTACACCTACATCAATTATCACAGCCACATTAGAAGTATGGATGGTAATATTAATTAATACCCTTCATTTAGTCATCAAAACAAATAACAATGACTTGGACACCCGGACATACAGGAATCCCAGAAAGCATTCAGATTGATATCAATCGATATTGACAAACTTAGGTCTGATGATTTATGTTCAGCAGTTCAAAGACAGGTCAAGAGACAATAAATTGTGTTAAATAAAGCCAACTGTAGAACGTTGGTCAAAACACAAATGGCCCCTAACAAAGAGAGACCAAGTTATATTGATTGGCATTGGACACCCCTGACTCACTTGCACTTAATGAATAGAGCAGACAAATCTATTCGCAAATATTGTAACAGGACTCTTAATATAAAACTTATACTTACGGAATGCAGACAGAGAAATCTCAGAATCAATTTCAATCCTCAAACTCTCAAGTTATTTTTAATTTGACCTCTGGCCAGAGTTGGGCAAACGTTAGCGGTCGCTAGTATCTAATACCTTCCCGCTAATTTAGCGCTAACGATTAGATGCCCCCTGGGGCATGCACCGAAGTTAACGTGATATTCATCCCTGAGTCGTTTACGGAAGCATCCCTGGGCTTTCGGGGCTCTTATGATAGACCGGAAGTGAACAAGCGGTGACCCGGAAGCCATTTTGAGCGACCGGAAGTGTAATCGGAAGTGGTGAAAATAGCCCAGAAGTGACCCAGATCGAAAAGGAGTTACCCAGCGATAGGCATGAGTCGACCGGAAGTAATAGAAATTGACATTGATGTGATCGGAAATCATCTAGATTAAAGCGGAAGTGGAACAGGAGTGAGGTAGAATTTGCTCAGAGCAGACCGGAAGTGAACTTTGAGATGACAAAATGTTGTAACTATAGCTAAAGCTGTTAGTTATCACGATATTTAAACATTTCATAAATAAATTAGCGATTAGCGCTCTGCCGTCGACATGCGCTAATCGTTAGCGCAGGCTCTTATCAGAAGCGCTAAATTAGCGGGAAAGTATTAGATATTAGCGACCGCTAACGTTTGCCCAACTCTGCCTCTGGCTCTAAATAAAATCTTTTATTTATTTATTCTATCTGTTTTTCCTGTCACACTTAAAATGTGTAAACAATAATAATATATATTTCTATGTGGCAGAAGGTCAAATTAAAAAAAAAACAAAAAAAAACAAAAAAACACTCACGTTCTACACTACTCTTTTATTGTGCTCTACATGTTTCGAGTTCGTATGAGCCTCTTTAGGAGCTCTTGAAATAATGTACAATTTAAAAACACCTTGGTATGATCAATTCCTCAGACCTTAATGTGTAATTTTTTGTAGTCATCATTTCACATATAATGTTTTGGCCTTCAGGCCATTTCCAAATTCTAGAAAGAAAAATAAAGTGTTACATCAGAAATAAACCCTCTTATTAAATCATTTATATTAATATAACCCTATGTCAATAATTTATACCTTAGTTTACCTTAATACTAGCAGCCTCTTTATTAAACCTTTTAAATTTAGGCCTTGTCATCCTGGCATTCTTCTCATAACAACTAAACATCAAAACTTTAAAATTACTATTACATATTATTATTATCAATTATTCTAGTTCTACTATAATTACATTATTAAAATCTTACATCAAATTTTATTGGTATAATCTATAAAAAGTCCGACTCGCAGGAACTGCGTCATCTTAGCGCGGTTCCAGTTTTTTTTTTTTTTTTTTTTTTTTTTTTTTTTTTTTTTTTTTTTTTTTTTTTTTTTACGGCACATCTACATCTAGGTCATTAGCGCCGACATCCAGGGTGTAGGGAGGAATTTCACCAGCGAGCCGTGGGATGATAAAATTCCTGCCGGAGATTGGGAATCGAACCCACCATCTCCCGCTTATGAATCCAAGGCGCTAGCCATTAGACCACGGGAGACCCCGGTTCCTGTTCATATCCCTATTCTCATTTGAAAAGCATAGGATAGAAACAGATACTATTTTCCTCGGCCTTTGTTCAAAGGGTTTTATGGCTGGCTATACCTGGGGTCAGGTCCGCAAGACCCTAGAATCCTCTTCTACCGATACTTCATTTCATACGTTTCAATGAATTGGAAAATATCAAATATTTTCACACATTCCTGTGTTCTTTTACTATAGTAATAATTCTACAGATAAAATCAATTAAAAAATAAAATAAAAAAACCAACAGCATAAAGGCAATTGAAAATATTCAAAAGACGTCAACGAATCTTTTTCTCTTGGCAAGCTATATTTCTAACAATGAATTGTTTTTCTTATTTTGCCTAATCTGTTTTATTGTAAAATACATTATCCAACTATAAGCAATTAAAAAATAACAAGGAATAAAAACAGACAAAAAGAACAGTTCGAATAAGCAAAATCAATTACTTTAATGTTTTAAGCACTTATTTCTCCGATTGACATCGCCTAATCAAAACTTTCATTAGAACCTTTTTTGTAGAGCATTTAGTAAGCTTTCTAATGGTATTCTTTCGTTTACCAAGATTCTCAACCTTTTTCGAGATATTTCACTCTTATTTAATGACAAATAAAGAACAACCCATTTGCAGACAGTGTAACGTTCCAATGACAGTAAAACACTTACTAACGGAATGCAGAATACTAGAACAACTAAAACTACCTTACAACTTACAGGAACTACTGACAGAGGGTAGCCCCTTCATCAACGATATATTTACATTTTTAAAACAACACAACCTACACACAAAAATTTGATTCCAGGAAAAAATTTAGATAATATTTCGAGGGTATAATAATAATCTGATTTCAATTGAATTTTTTTTTTTTTTTTTTTTTTTTTTTTTTTTTTTTTTTGAACCATTAATTAATGTTAGTAGTTTTAGTCATATGTATGTATATATAAGTCATATGTATGTAAATATAATATCTATATTGTAATAAGCAATACTGTAAATAATGTTAGCTCCTATTTCTTATTCTTAACACTTTTGTAATATTTAGTTCCATAAATTTCTACTTTTGTATATTGTATATTTTGTTTTGTAATTTAAAAAGAGCAAGTCACCTTCGTTGCGAAGCTCTTAAAAATAAATAAATAAATAAAAAAGTCTGTTAATAAAATATTTTATTCTAACCCTTCCTTAACTCCAAACGTAACCAAAATTTCAACATATTAGTTTTGATGAAAGTAGAACATGCAGAAAATGTTTCAACTGAATCCCATGATTCTAAGTACCCAAACCAAAAACGGTATTCAACAAATATTTTTCCAATTTTCTCGAAAACGGTTAAAGCTATCGCCTTGAAAATGGTTTCATTCGTTTTCCTAGCCCAGGAATCATATAAAACGAGTACTTAGAAGCTTATGAACTCAAAAACGTAAGCGTTACGATTTTTTTTGCGCGAATTTCGCCCCAAACGCCATCTTCCAGTAGGCGGATTTTGCTGGTTAACGAACTTGACCTTTCAAATTGGACGAAGGATTTTTGTACCAAATTTCATCAAAATCGGGCCATTCGTCTTCTAGCTAGAGAGCGAACAGACAAATATATATATATATATATATATATATAAATATATATATATATATATATATCTAATATATAAAATTCTCGTGTCACAGTTTTCGTTGCCATACTCCTCCGAAACGGCTTGACCGATTTTGATGAAATTTTTTGTGCTTATCCGGTATCTATGAGAATCGGCCAACATCTATTTTTCATCCCCCTAAATGTTAGGGGTAGTCCACCCCTAAATTTTTTTTTTTTATTTTTTAGACAAAATTTTTAATTTCTATTTTTTTATGATACAACATACAAAAATACATACAATCCTCAATTTTCACCCTTCTACGATCAACCCTTATTTTTTAATAGCCATTTTAGTAATTTAATCATTTTTCCTCTCCGGTCTCACTCAAAATTGATAATTTAATTATTATTGATAAAATAGGAATGATTAAAAGTTAATATGAGAGTTACACTGAGATAGCAAAATAATAATTGTCAACGTTACTACTACACTTGATGCATAAACAATAATGATGGCCGACAACTGTGTAGGGAGTGAGAAAGAAAGGAGACCGGCTTCGTTCTCATCCCTACTCCGTGCTGTTTACTGGGTCAGAAGTGACAACTGAAGACATCTGGCGGGGATAACTAATTAAATGACGATTGATCAGTTTTCGACCGGAGAGGAAAAATGATTAAATTACTAAAATGGCTATTAAAAAATAAGGGTTGATCGTAGAAGGGTGAAAATTGAGGATTGTATGTATTTTTGTATGTTGTATCATAAAAAAATAGAAATTAAAAATTTTGTATAAAAAATAAAAAAAAAAAAAATTTAGGGGTGGACTACCCCTAACATTTAGGGGTAGTCCACTAGAAATTACTAGGAAATTATTTATATGGCAAAACAACGTTTGCCGGGTCAGCTAGTATATATATATATATATATATATATATATATATATATATATATATACAAATTTGAACCACCGTTATTTTCGGTCTCTAGGGGTTCTGAAACGCGAAATTTTCTAGTCGGCACTTCCGGATTGTTTCATTGTATCAACCCTATAAGCGGGGTTCCTCCCTATGGGGGAGGGAGGAACCGCGCTAAAATGGCTGTCATCTTAGCGTGGTCCCGTTCATATGTAAAGGAATAGAAGAAGTTATTAGTAGGGTTCGATCCTTCGTGAAAAAATAAATGAAATAAAATCTCAAAGAGAAGTAATATAAGATTTTAAGCACCACAACAGGAAACTGTTTGTATCCTAATCGGAAATTCCTCCATATTCTTTCTCAACTATCGCTCTTGGAAACAACGTTTCTCATTTCCTTACCTTGTTTTACCAGAATACTCATTTTACTGTTAAATGCATTAAAACAACAACAAAAAAACAAAACACTTAAAACGTTAGGTTAAAACAGAGACAAAAACTCATTGAAAAGTACAAAACTAACAATTTTGAAGTTCTAAGCGCTTATTTCTCCGATTGAAATCGCACCAACGAAAATGAATTCTCAACCTTTTGCAGAAAATTGGTAATACTGAAGGAGAGCATCCTGAGCACCGATTTTCTTCAAAGTTTGCACTATAACGTATTTTGATGCTCTAAACACGAATCCGTTAAAAAAAAAAAAAAGTCCGACTCGCAGGAGCTGCAGCATCTTAGCGCGGTTCCGTTCATGTCCCTAGTGCCATTTGATAGGCTTAGAAAAGAAATAAACTTATTTTTTTTATATATCTCGTGAAAATTGTCAAAATCCTCTCGAACATCTCGAATAAAAGTGATATTAAGGCGTCAGGGACACCGACAGTAGCTAACTTTTACACAGAAGCGGAAATTACAGAATCTGGCTCTCATTCTAAAGCAAAGCTCTATAAATCAATACAAAATATGCCTAATAAAGCCTTTCTAGAGGATACAGAAGCATGGGCGTATATGAGGGGGGGGCTGAGGGGGGTACAGCCCCTCCCGAAATTTTGAATTGATGATAAAAACTTCTCGTAAAACCCTTAAAAATAAATTAAATAAGATCACTTAGTTCATAAAACATATTTTATTTTACGTGCAATAGCGTTTTAGTTGCCTAAAACTATTCCAAGCTCTAAATATTTAGTATTCCATACCCTGGAAATGGTCTCAGCCCCCCCCCCCCCGAAATTGTTTTTATATACGCCCATGTACAGAAGGATCAAGAAGAAGTACACAAGATTGAGTAGAATACCCTGCCTAATATAGCCTATATAGAATAATATGCCGAATAAAACGTATTCGGTAATAAATACACAAGGACAAATAAAAGTCTTGACGAATAACAAGTCAAAAAAAAAACTTTATTTAACAAAATAAAACAAAGTTTAGTTGCCCAACTACAATAGAATAATATACCTAATTAAGTCTACGGAGTAGACACAAATGGACCAAAAACAAGTCTTGTGGAATATTGATTTTTTTCTAATTAAATACTTTTTATCAATATTTAGTATATAACCTTTGTTGAAAATTATTGATTGCTAATTGATGAATCGGTTTACAACTAAGTAGTCTTTATGAATATTTAGTATATAACCTATTTTTGGATCTGTGTTTTTGGGGTGCTCTCCGCCTAGGCTTTGTATTTGTGTCGGCAGATACCTGGGGTATATTTACCGCTCTTGAGGATTAACTCTTAGCAGGTAAATTTCCTGCGGCCCCATTGTGTTCTACGGGCATTGAACCGCCATATACGCTCATAGTATCTAACCGTTGTGAAGTTTATTTTTTGGATTTAGGACTTAATATACATATGTAGACTAAATCATAGCAAGAAGTAATCCTCCGTCGTCGGTTCTTAATTATGTAGACTCGCTAATGTTATCCAATCTTAGATACATCGTATTTAAAATCCACAGCAAAAACACGACATTTCATCAGAATCCCCTGCTGAATAAAACTTATATAGAATAATATGCAAAATAAAGCCTATCTAGTGGATAAAAATAGAGGAAAAAAGCCGTTCGTGGTGGTAGAAAATCTTAAAAGTATTTCGCTCAGAAATCTCCGAAATATTGTCACTAATTTTACGTATCCTGTTTTATAGCCAAATAGATTTATATTCTATAATCAATAAGAAAAACCTACTAACAATAAAAAACTATGGGTAACAGATGAAAATAGGGAATTCCAAGAATAATTCTAAAGAACGAAATCAACACCAGTACTGTAATCTAGATATTCATACGGCATCATCGAATTCTAACAAACAAAATATTGATTCTAATTATACGTATCCTGTTTTATTGACAAATACATTTGACTACTATAAGCAATTAAAAACACTAGGGAATATGCCAAAGAACTCAGAGTAGGAGCCTCGACAGTTTCAAGACATTTGAAGGAAATCGACAAATCCAAAGCTGACATTACTTCGCTTATTCAAAACTTTCTTTAGAACCTTTCTTGTAGACCATTTAGTAAGCTTTCGAATGGTAACCTTTCGCTTCCCAAGATTTTCAACCGTTTTCGAGATATTAAGAAATTATACGAAGTTCCCAAAACTTTTCATTATTTCTGACAACAGAAAATTGGTCTCATTTTACCTATCCTGTTTTACACACACATAAATTTTCCTTACAAATACAACATAAGAAATTAAAGAAATAAAAAGCAATAAAAAACCAAGGGAAAGAGACAAAAATTACAAAAAGAACGACAAAAACCCGTTCATAAGAACAAAACAGACGTATTTGAAGATTTAAGCATTTATTTCTCCGATTGACATAACCTAATCAAAAATAGTTTTAGAATCATTTTTGTAGAGAATTTAGTAAGCTTTCAAATAGTTTCAATCCACTTACCACGATTTCCCAACCGTGTTCGAGATATTAATGAAAGTATACGAAGTTTCCAAAACTTTTCATATCTGTTCATAAAATATTTTATTCTAACCCTTCCTTAACTCCAAACGTAGCATAACTTTCAACATATTAGTTTTAATGAAAGTAGAACATGCACGTAATGTTTCAACTGAATCCCGTTATTCTAAGTACCCAAACCAAAAACGGTATTCAAAAACTATTTTTCCAATTTTCTCGACAACGGTTAAAGCTATCGCCTTGAAAATGGTTTCATTCGTTTTTCTAGCCCAAGAAGCCTATAAAACGAGTACTTACAAGCTTATGAACTCAAAAACGTAAGCGTTACTATTTTTTCTGCGCGAATTTCGCCCCAAACGCCATCTTCCAGTGGGCGGATTTTGCTGGTTAACGAACTTGACCTTTCAAATTGGACGACAGATTTTTGTACCAAATTTCATCAAAATCGGACCATTCGTCTTCTATTTAGAGAGCGAACAGACAAATATATATATATATATATATATATATATATATATATATATATATATATATAATATATACATATATATATATATATATATATATATATATATATATATATATATACAAATTTGAACCACCGTTATTTTCGGTTTCTAGGGGTTCTGAAACGCAAAATTTTCTAGTCGGCACTTCCGGATTGTTTCATTGTATCAACCTTATAAGCGGGGTTCCTCCCTATGGGGGAGGGAGGAACCGCGCTAAAAAGTTGCTCGAAACTAGGAAAGAAGTTATTAAGCACTAAAGTTCACTGTTATGAAGGTTACAAACGATCGCATAAACAACGTACTTGTAAACTAGCGCATGCGCAATAGTCCTTAATGAAGAAATGTAATTGAAATTAACTATCAATTATTAAAGTTTACCAACACTTATTTATTCAGAAACATTTTTTTAAATAATGAAACATTCTTCAAATTTCTTGTTTCGCTCCTGAAAAGTATTATATAACAGAAATCCCTTAATAATTAGCTAATGCCTTTATGATTTGTTCCTTCTAAGCTTCTCTAATTCCCTCTAAGCTGTAATTAGCTTGTTATTGTTATCGTTATTACAGTTTTTTGTAGAAAGTGTTCAATAAAAATGAAGTTATAATGCGCATAAATGCTTTTTTCGGTGCGATTGCGGACTTATATCCACCGAACATCGCGTCTGAAGATGTTCGGTGGATATAAGTCCGAAGGAGGATTAGAAGAATGCCTTGGACGACTTTTGGGCATAGAATTCTTTTAATTTCTGCGAGTTGGATTGACTAGGGGTTTAGATATCTTCTTGAGCGAGCGGAGCGAGCGGAAACGCATAGCACGTATGCCCAAAAGCGACAGTTTACGACCAAGTCAGCTACCACAGGTGAGTCTAAATTTCAATTACACTTCCTCATTAAGGAATATTGCGCATGCGCGTGTTTACATATAAGCGGTTTACCCCGTCTTTTATAACCTCCATAACAGTGAACTTTAGTGCTTAATAACTTCTTTCCTAGTTGAGAGCAACTTTTTTTTTCAACGGATTCTTGTTTAGTGCAAACTTTGAAGAAAATCGGTGCTGAGGAAGCTCTCCTTCAGTATTACCAGAAAATTTAGTAAGCTTTCTAATGGTCACCTTTCATTTACCTTGATTCCCTAACTGTTTTCGAGATATTTTAGAAAATGTACAAAGAGCCGAAAACGTTTCATGTCCATTAATAATTTGTTTTAAAGTACTTCCTTACCTCCAAACGCAACCGAAATTTAAATATTATAGATTAGATGAATGTCAAACATCTGGAACAAGTTTCAACTGAATCAATCCTTTTTGAATAACCAAACTGAAAATTAGTTTGGAAAAGTAGGTAGGCGTTTCCATGTTTCTTGAAAACGGTTACAGATACCACTTTAAAAATGATTTCACTCTTTTTTCTACGTTAAGGAACCTATAACGAGTAACTGCAGGCACATGATCTCGAAAACGACAGGGTTTTGATTTTCGCTCTAAAAACCATGGTTCCTGACGGTTCTGCTGGTTAAACAACTTGACCTTTCAAATTAGACAAAATATTTTTGTACCGAATTTCATCAAAATCGGACCATTGAGCTGATGAGAGAGCGAACATATATAGTTTATTCATTTTACTGTACTATAAATATTTGATAAAATCCTGAAGAGAATATCATTGCTAACTGAATACAATGGTCAATTACATCTTTCATTATTGATAAGTTATTGTTATTGCGAATTGTTCTCTTATCCTTATCATTAACCTGAGAATAAACAGTGTTTTCCTCTTAAATGTTATGTATTTTTTTTAAACATTTACAGAGTATTCTTGAATGTTTCTCTCTGATATTATAATTATTTCTCTTCCAATAGGGGGGGGGGGGTCTGAAACGCAGTACCAGAACCTTTTCACGCAAACCAGAGAGAAATTCTTTAAGAGGTTTAGCAGAACCTTTGACTCACCTAACCTTCAATTCAAGAGCGTATTGCAAATCAGTCGTAATAATGCAGTGCTTATCAGTGGGAACTGTTATCAACAGTTGCAACAAGTGGTGGATGGCGGAAAGTTATGTTCACCATGGAAATACAAAAGTCTGATTTTGAAGAAATAAAACTTCAAGTCCATTCGGCTCAAAAACGGACCTCTATTTTAATGAAAGTTGTTGCAAAAATACTCACGTCCACCGGAACATGTTTATCCGCTCGAACAAAATCGTGTACTTCCAGTCACCATTTCCAAAGCCATTTCTATAACCATTGTTAAGAAAAATTGTGGGGGAATGATTTTCCTTGGAATTTTCGGATTTATTCTTATACATCTCGAAAGCGGTTGGAAAATCTTAGCAATGTAAATAATCTATTCGAATGCTTATTAAATTTTCTACAAATATGATTCTTTTGTAATTTTTGATAGAAAGGTCCCATACGGAAAAATCTGGGCTTAAATGGAGCGCCTAAGATACTGTCAGTTCTGGGTGTTGCGGCGCCTATGGTCTTGCTTAGCTTTGAAATTTCATTTTACATTTGTTTACATTTTTCCCGGAAAATTAAATGTTTCTAAGCTTTCTAAATAAAACTACGATTAAGAACGGAAACGCGCTAGGATGACGCGAGTCGGATTTCGTTCGTGTGCACTTATCCCGAACTTTTAGGGAATCATTATTATTAGGGGGGAAAATAGGCCCTGAAGAGATGGCAATGAAGCCTTGGAATATAATAATTTAAATAAAATGTGCACACTTAGTTCAGGTGTGTCACGTTTTTGACCTAAACTGTATAATGTAAGCTGTATATTTATATTTTCTAGGATGCAGAATAAAATGTGCACACTTAGTTCAGGTGTGTCACGTTTTTGACCTAAACTGTATAATGTAAGCTGTATATTTATATTTTCTAGGATGCAGAATAAAATGTGTGGAATACCACAATGAGATCTTGTGATACTTTTATTTATACAGATTAACTCAGATTTGTGTTCTCTCAGAAAAAAAAGGCAAACTTACAAATATTGCACCTTCTGTTATCATTTCATTTTTATTTTTTTATTTATATGATTTAAGAGCTAGCAACTAGGCGATTAGCTCTATAAACACGTAGAGTGCAAACAAAATAAAAGGTCTAGCACATCAAAAATAAAACATTTAAATAAAAAATTAAATAACTGAATCTATCAACTATACAAGACAAAAAAAGGGCAAAAAGAGAAAAAAAAAATAGAATAATAAAAATACCAAACAGAAAGGTCAACTATAAAATAAAAAACAGATAAGTAATAAATTATTTTTAATAAACTAAATCTTTTCCCTTTATTTTGTACAAATAAAATTATTTCAACCAAATATTCGAAGATAATTTTGGTTATCATTTCAACCAAATATTCGAAGATAATTTTGGTTATCATTTCAACCAAATATTCGAAGATAATGACCAGTTGCTTACAAGGCGTGTCTCTATCGACTGTGTATGATTAATTTTCTAAGAAAAAAAAAGTCCGTCACGCAGGAGCTGCATAACTAAGCACTTTCCTCAGAATTTAGGTTGTGTAGACTGGTTTCCAGAACAATTTGCTTAAAATATCCTACATAAATAAAATAAAAACATGAATAGTTCTCTTTTAATTTTGTAATGAGTAACTGTCATTTATTAATTTGCTTCCAGAGTTATGTTTACACAAGGTACCTACAACACTACTTTATAAATACAAAAAACTTCATATTTTCGTCTTTTGATCTGACGCAGGAACAGGATATAGGCCCTCTAGTGGGTGATAGCGCTCCTTGCGGCGGCCTTGCGAACCTATGTCTGGCGGCTATTCTATTGAAATATATTAAGTAAACCCCCATTTCCGATTGACCGATTTAGCTCATTTTTATAACACTTCTTTCCCATGAGTTACCCATGACGTATACCGCGTTTCGTTACAATACAGCAGAAATTACGGCCGGTATGAGTATTTTAGTAATTTGGGTCTGGGGTAAACCCCCCCCCCCCTCCTAATGAATCGATTTAGTTTATTTTTACAACACATTTGTACCTGTAGATTACCACTACAAATACCGAGTTTCGTCGAAATATAACAAAAATCACGGCTGGTAGTGGCGAATTAGTATTGTGGGTCCGAAGTAAACCCCCCCCCCCCCTTCTAATGAACCGATTTAGTTTATTTTTACATCTCACTTTTCTTTCTAGATTACCACTATGAATACCAAGTTTCGTTGAAATATAACCAATATTACGGCTGGCATGGTCAAATTAGTGTTTTGGGTTCGGGGTAAACCCCCCCTTCCGGTGGACCGATTTTGGTTGTTAACGAACTCATTCAATCGTTTGCTAATTGAACGATATATACTACGTTTTGTGAAGAACAAAAACTCTGGCCGCTATCGTGTTAACAGACACACACACACACACACACACACACACACACACACACACACACATATATATATATATATATATATATTATTTTTGAGGTTCCTTCGCTGGGGAGAATTATTTGTGTTAGTACGGCATTCTCCAGCGGTCGATTTATTTGCATAATATTTCGCAGAAATCACATTCTGCTTCTTCAGACGGTCCATGTCTTTCTTTAGGATCGGCGAAAGATAAACAGAGGCTGCAAGACAAAGGTGTTTATCTTCTCCCGTGCGACTGTGGGACAGTCTACATAGGACAGACTGGGAAGAAAGTAGCCACTAGAATAGGTCAACATTGCGCTGACCACCGTCTGAGACGCACAAAAACGTCTGCCGTTGCAAGACATGGTGAATAATGCCCCAGACAAATGCTTTTTGACGAAGCCAGAGTCCTAGCCAAAGAAGACAATCGTCAAAGAAGGCTAGTAAGAGAGGCTGTCGAAATATTCAAGCAACCTAAGACTCTGAACAGAGATGAAGGTGTCATTCTACATCCTTCATGGAAACCCGTTCTCAGAACTATTGAAGGAAGATCGGGTGGGAAAATACAAGCAAGCGCAAAGCAGCAAGACGTAGAACAGTCTCAAAGCAGTACCATCGGCTCTATGCTGTGTCAACAGGCCTCGGTACAAAAATGTACATCTGAAAATTGCCATATGGCAAAATAATTAATCTAAAATACAGGTTATTATAAAATAACAAGTATAAAAAAAATTTAAAGACATGGACCGTCTGAAGAAGCAGAATATGATTTCTGCGAAATATTACGCAAATAAATCGACCGCTGGAGAATGCCGTACTAACACAAATAATTCTATATATAAATAATATATATATATATATATATATATATATATATATATATATATATATATATATATAAATTTTAACGGGGGTCATTTTCGGTGTCTACTAGGTAGGATCGATAAAGATTCGAAGAAATTTTTCAAAAATTCCGTCATGAGAGCAACCTCAATAGCTATTTTCCTTCGGTGGAAAGTGCTAAAAGGTGTAAGGAAGGAATAATAAATATTTTGCGATTTTTTTTTATTTCAGTAAATATGGCAGTATTTTATTGTTACAATAAATTAAAACATAGAAGAGAATGTTCTATATTATGTTTTGTCTTGTACAAATACTAATCTAAAACATTTTATATCACAAAAAAAACACCTATTTTTTCATGGATTTTAGTGTGCAGTCATGAATGTCGTTGAGCGCAACTGCCATGTGTTCAAGAACGGTTTCCTGCCCTTCGCTTTTGCAGAAGTCAATCTGCGCTTTGATGTCAGCGAGGAAATCGCCGATTTTGGTCGTGAACTCCTTCAGCTTTCTGAACGTCTTGAACGCTCCACTGACGACGTTCTTGACCCAAGAGAAGGCGCAACCCATGAACTTCAGGGGATTCCAACTCCAGCACTCGCTGAACCCGTTGAGGAGTTGATCGGCCGAGAGGAGGAGATCGGAAACCAGTGTTCCTGCAGCGAAGGTAATTGACACGACGTCTTTAGCCGCTTCGGTAAGGTTGCTGCAACGGAAGAAGTTGTTTACGGTCAGCTGTTTGTTGAGAAGCATCTTTTGCTCTCCGTGATTGAGACATTCCTGCAACATAGGAAGAAGGACATAAGGTCTGACAATCTGTCAATAACTGTTCACATTTCATAATACTGCACAATTATGAGACAACAACAGAGCTCCAATCTTATGGATTAGAACCTGTAGCCGTGCTTAAATCTGCACCTTATTCTACGCTTACGTACTAGAAGATATTATAAAATCGGAGGACCGAGGAAACGCTGAGACTCATACCGGATCCCCAAGGTCTCCCCTCCGTTGCACTTTTAGGGAGCTGGAATCGGTGAACAAAGGGAAATAAATCCTTAACAATCTCTACGAAAGCGAAGGCCTCCCTACAGAACAACGTCAACGCTGCTTAAGGCACTAGACATTTCACGCAAGCATGGAAGCTCGCCATGTTCGTCCTACTGAGAAAGCTTATGATGACGGGAGACAGGCCCGAATACTACCGGCCCAGCAGCCTTGTGAGTGACATGAGCAAGATCTTCGTTTTGGAACACTACTTGCATGCCGAGGTCATTCCCCCAGAGCAGACTGGGTTCTGGGCCGAGGTTTCCTCAGACCACTACGTCGCCAAGCTTGCCAAGAGTACTGCGGTTGCAGACCTCAATAAGGACAGAGGCACGGCCTTCATTTCCTTGGACTGCACACAGGCTTTCGGTTTTGTATGGCAACAGCTTTTTTAACACCAGCTAGGTTGCTACGATTTCCGGGCACAGTTTATCAATATTCTCGAACGAAGTTTCTCCGTGAGGATCGGCGGCGGTGCCTTCAACAGTCAATCGTCAACCTGTAGAGTGTAGGAGATATCGGTGTTGGGTCCCGTCTGCTCTTCACCATCTACATCGCCTACATCGCCAAGATGAAGTTTCTGAAAGCCGTCCTGACTGCCTTTGTTGATGACATTGGAGTCTATTCCTGCAGCTTCAACACCAGTGTCGACCTTGGAAGAGCACAGACAGCCTGCGGGACAATCGTCGATGCACTCAGTGATGCAGGAGTAGTGAATACACGTCAAAGACAGATACCGTTCTTGGTTCCTTACAGGGAAACAAATGAAGCAGACCCTGAAAAGCTCTACTCTCCCACTTCGAAGTCCGAGATCAGCGGATCAAGCTCTCCACAAAGATCAACTACCTGAAAGTACACACACCGGCATCTGTCTGTGATATCTCATGACAACCCTGGCAGAATACGTTCCGCCTCAATCATCTCTTGTGATCAGCCCATCTCTCGCTTCGTCTGAAACTATAGACTTGCAAGGTAATCATAAGGCCAACTATTCTGCACGGAGCGACGCCTTAGAAAATCTACCCAAATGCACTAAAGTGGCACCAAAGGTTTCTTAACGGCCCCGTGCACCCACATAAAGGCTCGGGCACACAGAACGCGATCTGTACCGCGGCGGGCAGCGATCTCTGACCGAGGGTGGGAAGCGATCTACGTGTATTAAACAGTATTTCATTAGCTCCGTCAAACAAAGGACGATCTGTCGACGCAAGCTTGTCTTTATGGCTTTACTGCGTTAAAGACAAGCTGCTATACGGTTGTAAAAAAGTACAGATTTATCGCGCTATTTGTTCTCTAGAGGGGAACCAGATACTTTATTACTCACAAAGATACCGCGTCACAAACAATATCGCCACGACCTCCTTGGATCACTGCCTGCCGCGGTACAGATCGCGTTCTGTGAGCCTTTAGTCTGCGATGGCCGAAGCTCATGACTTCATACGGAGGCGCCATATCAAGTTCTTTGGCAGCCTCCGGTATTGCGTCAACCCCCTCTCCCGGGACGTGATGCCATCTCCTGTACATCAGAGATGGCAGGGCAGCTGCTGGTGGATCCTGAAACTTGAAGAAGAGCCTGCGCAGGTATTGTATATATATCTTCAAGTTGGGTTAAGTTAGATACACTTATGGTAGTCCCTCCCTTTGTAGCATTGTCTCCCTCTAGATTGTGCAGCTGTACATTAATTAGGCTTAATTTCCAACGAAGAAGTATATAATAAGAACTCTTTCATATGAGTAGTCACCAAGATTCCAGAAATAAATGAAGAAAAATTGGTAAATCTATTTATGCCGGTAATTAATTTTGCTTTTTCTCCTCTTCCTTAATCAAAATCCATGGGAATTTCAGACAAGCCTACACTTAAAAGGAATTAAGGATAAAAAAAGATCGAATTAAATAAAATATATATTAAAGTTCCTGGAACTTCAATGAATGAATATTATTGACCCAGATGAGATATTATAGTTAGTGTTTCAGTCACCTCCCTTAAGAATTTTTGCCAAAGTTCTAGAGATTTCTTTAGAAAGTCCCTAGTAAAGCATTGAATACATCTTAGTTGTGTAAATAAATTATTATTGAACTATTTTATTACTGTACTACAATTTTTTCCTAAACTAAGAGTTACACATATCCTCTTAAAAACTAGCCAAGCTTTGACTAATAGAACACCGCTAATCGTTAACATCATATCTTCGATGGTCTATCTTCCTAATGGAATGCTATCAATTATTTTGAAATGGTTTTCATTTGGGTATGTAAGCATCTCATGAAGATATTTATCTTCTTTAAATGCCCTTATGTCTGAGTAGTTACAGATATTCGACAATTAAATGGAGAAATACTGATAATTGTATTATTGCCTCTAATTTACTTTTTAATTTAATTCATTTTAGAGTGGCTTTTGAGTGTCAGCCCTTCTAAGAAGGACTATTAAGGTATTTCTGATAATTTACTAAATTATAGTGATATTTATCTATTTGCTCTCAATTTAAGATACACTATTATGTAACTCCAAGAACGAAGTATTAAACAGTAAAATTTACTGAGAACCTGAGAAACTATAATAATACATTGATAATTGGAGGGTTCAGAGCACAACTAGACCAAGTCCATGTTATACAGTTTTCTGAAAATGAGTATTATGTGTTTTAATTGCAGAGGCGTTGTATAAATCCTATTGACCAGTATAAGTTTTAAAACGATTTGAACTGAAACACTAACATTATTATTTATGTACAGCTTTGCTCATAAAATAGTTACAACTTGGACTTGGCATACGTGTGCTCTGAAAACAAATAAGAATGACTTCCACATGTGTAGCAAGAACTGCTACAACTGGCAAAATAATGAAGTTAGGACTTAGTCTCCTGTAGCACCGAAAAGAGCCATTTTAGTAATACTCTTTGATGCCATTACAACATAAAATGTGAAAAATGGACTTGGTCTAGTTGTGCTCTGAACCCTCCAATTAGCATTTAAGTCTATTTTGAAGGTAACTGTTGATTATGGACGCATGTACAGTGTTTTGTAAAATAGAAAATGTATATATGTATATTTGTGTGTCTGTGTTCATAAAAAACACGCATAGTTTTATACTGGGAGTCGAAAATCAAACTAAGTCATAAAACCCGAGAAGGAAGTTTATTTCAGTATGAACGTGTATTTTGATGAGGTTTGGTCTAGAGTTTTAATATTTGAAGGAATGGGGTTGTTAAATAAAGTAAACATTTTTAATAATATCAATTTTATTGATTAATTTTCATTTTGAGAGAACAGTGATTGATATCTGTGATAGAGTTGAGCATATCGTTGTGTAGCTGATCGCTTCCGTGGTTTACGCAGTAGTTTATTTGATCTTTAATGTCCAACACAAGCTTCGACACCTTGTCCGTGAAGTCCCTCAGATCTCCGAATGTTCCGAAGACATCCTTGATAACTGTCTTGACCCATCCGATCGTGCAGCCCAAGAAGGTAATGGGGTTCCACGACCAGCAGTTGCTCAGGCCGTTGAGAAGATCGTCGGCGGAAAGCAGGAGTTCCGTGGCGAGTTTCCCCGCTTCGTAGACTATGAGCATGACGTCTTTGCCGGCTTCTGTGATGTTGCTGCAAGTGAAGAAGCTCTGCAGGTTTGAGGCTTTGCCCGCGAGGAGCTGAAGCTCTGCGTTCTTCAGGCAAATCTGCAGATAAACAAGCAACATCAGTAAAACTTCTTCATATCCAAACTGTGGAATTTCCGCAATTTTAACATTCTCTCAGCAAAAAGCATCAAAGGCTGCGCAAGTGAAGAAAGTGAGCAACATACGGAGTGGACAGTACTAGTAGGGAGACCACATGAAAATATCTCTTGCTGCTTTATAAAAACGTGGGTATCAATAGATAACCCGCCTTAAAAGACCAGCAATAAACCATGAAGGAAGAGCTCTGTCTCTCTAAACACTCTCTTGTTTTCTTCTCAGGTACACAAACAAAATAGACCATGGGTGCTTTGTCTTGAAATCCAACACTATTCCAGGTTTGTGTTAATTTTTTTTTTTTACAAAATCAATATTAAAAAATTAAGGACGCCCAATAGAAGAGAGAATAGGCTTTGGATAGATTACGAATGTTAATCTTTGTCAGTCAGAGGATTTCATTGGCTGCTTGGAACCCAACAGCGCAAAATGGGTCGACCTGGAGATCTGGAAAGGCCGCTTACGAACAGACCTAACCACGAAATATAAAAATGTCCCGTAGTAAACCTATCTTCAACCATTTCTCTTGGTTACGTAGCATACTATTGTAGATGTTAATATCGTTGACCTCTTACAAGTCTACGTCTAGCGGGATGTCCTTATCTTGAAATCAACAAATAAGCGATCACCATCGATATACGCTCTCTCTCTTCCAATCTAGATTAACTTTAGTTCAAGGTAACCTTTATCTAACTCTTGTTATGACAAAAGAAACCCTGAGAAAGCCGGCATAATGCCTGGCCATTAACTCAACGCAACGGTCACATCAAGAAGACTTCAAAACATCAGATATTAGTTTGAATAAGCAGGTTGCTGGAAATTATAATCCTAGCTACCAGTGTCGGCTACATCACTGCCCTCTTTCCTTACCAGCCTCGCAGAGCAGTTTGTCCTCACTGGTAGCCAATGGAGCCAGTACCTGGGTTGATGAATGTTTGGGAAAACGTGATGGCACTTGAGGAAGAGTTCTTATCTTCATAATGAAGCAGACAGTGCAAAAATGAAAATCTTTCCTCCTTGCTGGATAGTTCGACTAGCTTTGAAAGACATGGGATCATGCTGGAAGGTTCGGATAGAGAGGCATTTGATCATTCCAAACGTCACCGAACCAGAAACTGAATAAGAGGTTCGAGCATTTTCAGCAAATTGAAATTGGTTCTCTCAAAATTTCCTCATCTAGCTAACCACAATCATGGACCCAATTACCTCAGCATGAAATGTTCTCTGAGCGAATTCTTTAATTCAGATAGGAGTCAATATTTAATCATTCACTATTATTTTTAATGTTTTGGATTGTAGTAAGCAGTGTTATCAATGATTTGGTAAGTTTTAGAACTGGTGCATAGTGGCAAGTATTAGTAAACGCGGCAAGTGCAAGATAATAGGAAGCGGTTCTATTTACTAAGCGACAATAGAGTTATCCCTTGCCACCTGGTGTAAACAGCCCAACAATTTCTTCATAATAAGCTAGTTACTTCTCGATAACGTTCTGTAATAAAACGTTAAACTGGTCGGATGACATTCTCATGAACCTTTGGAAATCCTTTTGATATTTGGTTGCGAGCTGCGTTAAAAGGATGAACTGCCAATAGTGTCTCTTCGCTGCAAACACTGACTGGCCCGAACCGCTTCCCGTTCTCCAAACCATCTTCACATTTTTCCATAACTGTGGATAAAAAACTTTTTTCAACTCAGCACGGAAACGATGATCTGATCGGGTTTCTTGCTAAGTCTTAGTTAACTAACACACCAACTTTTGAAAAAGTACTTACCATTTGTCCCTAATCCTGCTTAGTTAGAGTGATGTGCACAAACGACAACTAAATAAAATAATCAGTATTTATCTAAAGCCAGACAGTATTACGATTTTTGTTATGTCTGAAGTATCCGTATTTTGGATGCAGTAACTTGCCAAGATATGATACAAAGCCCATTAGCGTAATTCGCAATTTACCAGCTTAGTGAGTTAATAATTACAGAAAATATTGATTTTAAAATTAAGTCATTGTATGGTAGTGCCGTCCTGCGTTATAAATTCGTTTTGCATTCTTGGCACTATAATCCACCCAAATCAAGTAACAAATCAAAGTATTAACATATTCCATCATACCTCTGGTGCGTTGATCTGTCTGAGCTTCCTGATGGACGTGTCATACATGCTGTGTATCTTCTGTTCCCCTTCCTTGTGGCTGGATTCCAAGACTGTCTTGAGGTTCTGCACTTGCCCGTCGACGTCTGTCTGGAAGTCCTTCATCGTGTCAGCAAGCCAGTCCTTCACCTCACTCACCAGCCCTTCGTGGTCCATCTTCAGCGCCTGTTGGTCCAGGTGCAGTCCTGACTCGGAGGCCTGTAATAGAAAGGAATGTGATCTCATTAGAAATAATTATAACTATAAGGTTATAAGAGACCAGAGGAAGAAATGTCTAAATAATGTTATTATATTAGGTTTCATGTTTAAGCGTGTTTTCTCATTTACAATAAGGAGGGAAACATGCTCATAACGGCATCCTGATAACATAATACAGACCAACGCACAGAGTTTTGTTTCTTGTCATCAATGCACATTTGCACCCACTGCCATCCTTTTAAAAAGTAATAGTAGCGAAGTTGGCAACTGGTAAACAGATGGACATTATGATGGCCGCATGCGAATCGAGTTAGACACTGAACCAAGGGGAGACCCAGTAAGTTTAAGGTAATAAATGTTATCTAAACCTCGATTTTCAGTTTGAAACATCCGGTATTTTGCGAAGATTGTTAACCAGCATATTTTGCCACCCGAAATACTGCAAAATTTGCGCGACATAAGTCGTAGAGTACTCCTAAGTTTCCGGGGAAACTTTTTATCGGTATTTTGAAGTAGGCAATCTAATAAATCCAAGGTGAAGCGCATCAAAGCTTTAGGGATAAGTGCAAAAACTACAAATTTAGTTGCCGGTGCTTTAAAATGACGCATTGAGAATTAATTCGTTACAAACATTTGATATTCGTCCAAATTTACGTATAAATATTTTGATGGTTCGAATTTGTATATATATATATATATATATATATATATATATATATATATATATATATATATATATATATAAATTCGAACCATCAAAATATTTATACGTAAATTTGGAATTAATACTCAATGCGTCATTTTAAAGCACCGGCAACTAAATTTATAGTTTTTGCACTCTAGCATCCTGAATCATGGTCCAATTTTGATGAAATTTGGTACAAAAATACATTTTTTGATTTGAAAGAACGAGTCCGTTAACCGCCAATATCCGCCCACAGGAAAAAATATATTGGGAGAATATTCGTGCAGTTAAAAAATCGTAGTGCTTACTAATATTTAATATTTTTAAGGTTTGGAGTTATGGAAGTATTAGAAAAAAAAAAGGTATTTAAAGACTTGAGCAGTTTTTTCTATATATATCCTGGAAACTGGAGGAAAATTGAGGTAAGCGGAAAGTAGCCGTTCGAAAACATACTAAATCTCTAAAAAGTCGGTTCTTGAGTAATTTTCGATGGGACAATCTCAGTCGGAGAAAAATGTGCTTAAAACTTCGAAAGTGTTGGTTTCATTAAATTGAACGGTTCTTTGTGTTTCATAGTGTTATGGTTTGTTGTTTTTTAATTTCTTTTAACATTAAAATGAATTTGTTAATAAAACAGGATACGTAAAATGAGAAACGTTTTTGTTTTTTTTCCAAAACCTCCATGGAAGAGGCCGAGTGAATAACCGAGATGGGCATAATTTTATTTATAAATAAAAATACGAATTTATTCGTACTTCATATATTTATGAAGTACGAATATAAATAAATTCGTACTTCATATATTTGTGAATACGAATATAAATAAATTCGTATCACCTTCAATAACTTTCGTAATATCATCTTAATACGAATAAATTCATAATTTATTTGCGAACTTTATTGTGAATAAATTTTTATTCACAAATTATAATGTGAATAAATTTTGATTCGTATATTTTAATGTGTTTTTTTTGTAACCACTTGATTTTTTGTGAATATTCACATTTTTTGTGATTATTTACAATTTTTTCTGTGAATTTATTTTTATTCGCAGAAAAATTTGCGAATAAAATTTTATTTGTATTTTTATATTTAATATATGTGAATAAAAATAAATTCGTATTCACACTTATGAATACGAATTTATTTATATTCGTATTCACAAATATATGAAATACGAATAAATTCGTATTTTTATTTATAAATAAAATTATGCCCATCTCTGGTGAATAATGTCCACCAAGGTAAGTTTTCTGTGCATAATGGCGCCATAAATTTTTCTTCAAAATAACATTTGAGTAAGTGTTTAGATTTTTCAAAAAAAAAAATTAACCTCATCTATTTCAAGTTTTCCAAATAATACTTGGGATAAGAAATTTAAGCGCGGTAAGATGTACCAGTTCCTGCGAGTAGTAATGTTTTCCTTGTGTGCCGATCCTCTTCATGCTTTGTACTCCAATGCATGCTTGTAGTGTGACTAACATAGGAAATGATACACTTCCAACCAAGACAAAAATATATGGTTTCTGATAATTTAGATTACATTTATAAAAAGTTTATTTACAACAGTTAGTCAACTTCCTCTAAGACTCAAGAAGTGTACTCACGCGATCTATATTACATATATATATATATATATATATATATATATATATATATATATATATATATATATATATAAGTTTATGACATTTTCCAAAAAGTCGTTCAAGGCCAGTGGCCGTTTTGGCCGTTCGCTTGGAAAGTGCTAAAATCCCTGCGGGAAAGATAAATTTTGAAGTGCAAAAAGCCAATAGCGTATCATGCCAGTTGAAAAATTAGTCCCTAAAATTTGTGTTACCAAGTAAAAGTGGCTTTATTCGAGTAATCATGTCGAAAAACTAATAAAAAAGAACCTCGAAACCTACTTATGAAAAAAGTACGAGCACTACTATTTTCTCGAGTGAATTTTACCTAAGACATGAGGTACTCATCTGATGGTTATCAAATTCAAACATCTGTTCTAACCAGAGTATTTGTGCGCCAAATTTGATCAAACTCGGCCCATATTATTATATCGCACTAGTATATCTAAAGTGACAAAAATCAAAAATCGGTTTTATTCAAACCGTCATAGTTATGACTGTGAAAGGCATGGTAAATATGTCTTATCAACCATCGAAATTGTATGTACCTAGCTTCAGAGCTTTTACACCAGAGGGCACTTGTGTCACCCTTCCTGTCTTAATCCTAAGGCCCCTGCGTAGACAGGAGTGACACATTTTCAGTTGAGTTTTATTTTGAGTTGTGTCACTTTAGAAATACTAGTGCGATATGATAGATAGCGAAAATACTAGAGATGTAGCCTCAAAAACGATACCGAAGGAGACCTCATGTTGTTGAATTTATCAATCTTGTTGAATTTAAGACTTTATGTAATAATATGCCTTTATCTTGCGAGAAAGAATAAAAAATAAGTATACACCTAAACGACACTTTTTTTTTCTACCTTCGGGTTATGGACCTAGACTTCTCTTGGCCGCTGCCTGTTCTACCTTCGGGTTATGGACCTAGACTTCTCTTGGCCGCTGCCTGTTCTACCTTCGGGTTATGGACCTAGACTTCTCTTGGCCGCTGCCTGTTTCATTTTTTATTGTCATAAGCGAGGCTTTTTCCCAATAGCACGCTTAGGATAAGAAAAATAATTATAATTTATTTTTCCAAAGATTATCATAATTTGTATTTTATCCAAAATTTAAAAATTCACTGTTCTTCAAAAACTGTAGAAATTAATAAACATAATATGCAATCCCATAAATTACGAGTAAACCAACTTAAAGATTATTTCGCCAAAAATTATCAAAACTGTTATCCTTTGAAATCTTGAATTACTTTTAATTCTTAACAAACGATTTGTCATCATTCGTTATCATTCACGACTTGAAGAACATTATTCTCTTATCATTAAAGATAAGGAATAAATTGACAGCTAATTTCAAAATCCCAGTCTACAGGTGGAATATTTTCATTCAATTTGGAGCACATAACATTTATTATTCTGGAACCCAACATTATTTTAAATATTTTTCATTCACGCTATAACGCTTACGGTCATTGTGGCTCTAATGTTTTAATGTAGAATGTTTACGCAAAATATACCCTTAACAAGTTGATCAATAATGGTGAAACTTGAGAAAGGCTATGCATTTTGTGGTATGAGCTTATTGTGTGTGTTTATTTTTTGTTTAGTAATCTTATTATACTGCTTCTGATTTTTCCTTGAAATAAATTTTAGTGAAAGAAAAATGTTCGGTAGAAATCTCATCAAAAAACAGATTTTCCAAATATCTCTTTCCTGAAATCAATCACTGCTTTTATATATATATATATATATATATATATATATATATATATATATATATGTGTATGTGTGTCTGTAAATCCTAAGTTGGAAACTAAGATGTTCTAGGTAGTTGGTAACAGCTTATTCAGACTTCAATTATTTTGTATTTTACATTAAATTTTTGTTGTGGAAACGTTTCGGCTATAAGCCATTTTCAATCCTTCTTTAGATTTATTATCTCTGAAATACAATTAATTATAATTGTAATTTTAATATTAATTATATTATATGTTTATTATTTGTTTATATTTTAACTTAATATCATAACCAGTGTAATTAATTGTATTTCACAGATAATAAATCAAAAGAAGGATTGAAAATGGCTTATAGCCGAAACGTTTCCACAACAAAAATGTAATATAAAATACAAAATAATTGAAGGCTGAATAAGCTGTTACCAACTACCTACATATATATTTATTCAAAGAAACGCATATTTGTTCATTTAAATTTTTAGGGGGAGGCTAAGTGGTAGATCAGCAAGGATTTAATACTGATAACACAGACTAGAAATATTTAATGTCTATGAATTTTATGTTTATTTTGTCAAGTAATTAATAATTAATTCGAACTAACACAAAACTTGCGCTAATATCCTAGAAGCAAATCCACCGTAAAAAAAAGGCTAGCTTGCAGGAACTTCGTCATCTAAGAGCGTTTCCGTTCTTATCCCTAGGGTCATTTGAAAAGCTTAGCACAGAAACTGATTTTTTTTCTTAATCCTTCGTGATTAACTTAGTAATATTAAATCTGTAAGTGAAGCAAGATCTTATGCGCCTCAACAGAAACTGACTGTATCCAAAGCTGAAATTACTCCATTTCAGTACCAAATTCTTAAGTTCAGTCTATCAAAAATCACATTTCCCCACCTCCAGGTCTAAATACTTAAGGAACGTTTACCAAGAAGCCAAGTAACAGGAAAAAAAAAACGTAAGCGTTACTATTTCGAGCGAATTTCGTTCTAAACGCCTGGTTCCGGTGGACGGATTCTGCTGGTTAACAAGCTCGTTGACCTTTGAACTCAAACATTATTTTTATGACGCTTTAAAATTTAGGCTATTAGCGCCGATCGTATCAAATGTTATTAAAAGCGGTCTCTTAGTATTATAAATACAAAATATAATATGCAAATGTACCTGGACTGCGATTAGGAATATTGAAAATGCTGCAAAGAAAGGCGACATGTTGGTTTCGAGTTGCCCACTAACAATAAACGCTTTATACCTTACTAATTTATAAATCCTTTTGAAGAGCTTCACTGATAATGTAATTCTTATCTCTTTGGGAAATGAAACGAGGTTCGATCAAATTATCGATTCAAATCTAATTTAGTAATCATTTGTAGCGGTCGGCTTTTGGACAAAGGCAGATTTTTGGGTCGAAGATTTACTGGCTGTCTGTGTGGTATTGGTTATTTGATTTTGTCGGCAGATTTCTTCATTGCCAAGGCGAGCCCGTATTTGTGCATTTATAGTAAAAATTATTGAGAAATTGTTAATATTCCGCGGCCGTTTTGAAGTTTCTAGTGGTTAAAATGTCGGTATATCAAAACAGGCCCATCAAAGCCATTATCAAAATAGTTTTAGGTGTTTTTAGACGAATTTGTTGTTCCTTTGAATGTTCCTCTCATGCAATATAACAACAATATTAGAGACACAACTCAAGTGGAATCTTCGGTGATGATTGATTCATTTAACAAACAGTGATATATGTAACCTATGTGAGTAAATGTTGTAAATTATTTTTTGTAAATAATAGTTTACAATTGTTAGGGACCGTAAAAAGGTGTATAATTGATATTCATGGGTCTCTATGTGGTCTAGCGGCTAAAGCCTTGGATTCTTATGCAGGAGATGGGGTTCGAGTCCTTTTTTTACTTTGTAAGTTGGTGTTTTATTGTAAACTCTACAGTGCATAAGCCACCAGGTAGTCTCTTATGCCCTTTCATGCAGTTTATACAGTGAGGTATCCATAATTTCTTAAGGGGCCCACAGACGACCAACTTGGTTGTCAACCTTGTTGCCAACTTGCCATGTTGGAGGAGATGTTGCACGTCTGTGGGCAGGTTGGCGGTTGGAGTAAACGGTTGGTCCAACGGTTGGTGTAAATCAAATCCGTTTAGATTTTCGGTAGGCGGAGCTTCATGTTGGCAACCTGGTTGAAGCGTCTGTGGGGAAGTTGACAACACTGTTAACAACCTCAATAGTAAACTGCCATTTGGTTGTCAATGTGAGGTTGCTTTTCGTGTTTTTAATAGTCTGGTATTTAAGTATTTTTGCGAAAAGAGGGTATACAAGTAGATTATCTGTTCGGTAAATATAATAGGTGTGTACAATGTTTATACAAAACACGCTTACTTGGACTGAATTTTTCGAAAACTTCAAAGAACTGCCTGAGCTTTGGGAAGTTAAATCAGAAGTGTTTAAAGACCGAAATAAGAAGAAGAATGCTAGGCTGAAGCTGTTGGAAATTTACCAAAGAATTGAACCGGATGCAAATGTTAACAGTTTGAAGAAAAGAGTTGGGAACATAAAACCATGTTACCGCAGGGAGCTGAAAAAGGTTGAACAATGTTTACGATCTGGTCGTGGGCTGAAGAAGAGTTTTTCAATGAACGGTCGTACTTAAACCAACACATCGTAGATTGTACTGTCCATTCTAAAAAAAAATTTAAAATCTACAGGCGCAAAGACGCGAAGTTCACTTAATATCAGGGACTGAAAATAACTATTAATTTTTATTTCAAATGAGTTTCAATTAACCTTTAATTTTTATTATTGGAAAATAAAAATTCCATCGTAACAGATGTATTTTACTATTTTTTAAAAAATAATTTGTAATAATTCTTATTTCAAAAACTTAAAAATAAAAATTATTTGAATAATGTTATTTCAAATTTTTCTTTTTAATAAAATTTTTTATTACTTTCACTTGAAACATTATTTTAAATAATAAAAAAAATATTAGTGCCATAATGAATAGAAAGTAATACACAACAACGAAGTCTAGAATATACAATATACACTCATTTCATTGGTCCGCTGAATCTGAGACTAGGCAGTAGATTCATCATCATTCCCTTGGCAACCACCGAGGATGAAACATATAAGCCTGACGAAGCTGGAGAGGAATCGAGCGAAATATCGTATGAAGGAGTAGAAGAGGAGTACCACCGCTGGAGAAAGAAGATGTTCCATCTAAAAATATGATCCCAGCGACGGAAAAACAACATATCATATATATATACATATATATATATATATATATATATATATATATATATATATACTATATATATATATAGCGTGCCATGCTACACCTACTTTCTGCATCTAGAAAAGCAAAAATAAATTAGAAACCAAATAAATAACATTAAAATCTAATAACGCAAATCTGTAACTATTTGGACTGTGAGCCCTAGACGATTTTAACCTGTCCTATGACTCTCCCCGAATACCTACATGTGTGCCAAGTTTGGTCAAAATCGGTCGAACGGTGTGGATTTGTATAAGGAACAGACCTACAGACAGACAGCTGGTAGACGTTTTTGACCTACACTACGAGACTTCCCGAATCAAGACCTACCAGTATTCCAAGTTTGGTGAAAATCGGTCAAACGGTGTGGATTTGTATAAGGAACAAACAGATAAACAGACAGACACTTGATATATATATATATATATATATATATATAAATTTGCCCCACCACTATTTTCGTGATCTATAGGTTCTGAATCGTGAAATGTCCCTCCCTACGTTTACAGTTTACGCAATGGAGTTGGCTTTCCCATTACTTTATACATATATTAGGTTATTCTGGAGTAAGCATTGTAACTGAATTTCCCATGGATGTAGAAAAGCGCTAGTCCATGTTCGAGGGAAGTATAAGGGAAATATTGGCCTGAAAGTATCCAGATTGACCAATAGTAGAACGAGAAACAATCAAGTAATGTATGGAGGGGTGTGTGTACCTAGCGAGTAATGTCTCTACCAACTCGTTACTATTTCATGGAATCGCTCTATAAAAACCTTTTCCCTTTCCAATCTTGACGCGATCTACCCAGACTTATGGAAACATTAAACTCCAGCTCCCCTATGCTTTGAACGGCCTCTAAAATAAACCTCTTTGGCAGGTCCTGCTTCTCTATGGTCGTTCTTCGATGCTCGTTCAACCACTTCACATTGGTGAGGTTGCTGTGTGCTTTCACACCATCCTATGAATATTTATATAATAAATTGGACACAAACCCTCCAGCCAACCTTTTCCAATAGAAATTATAAATTTCCCCTTTTATGTATATTTCATTTATTTATAAGTGGTTTGCTACTTCGAGGATTTCTCTCCTTCAAATTGGTACCTGTACTATTGAACCAGTATTTTGATCAACATTCCCTTATTTAAAATAAAATAGGTTTGAAAATGTCTGTAATATGCCTAAAATCCATTGCTTATTCAGCAGATGTCGTCAAATGACGTTTGTTTGAAGTACTTTATGTGAAAAACCTCACGGTTGTCAGCTCTACCATGCAAAATATTCCACACGAAAAATTAATTCCATTCCCCTCGGTTAGGATGTGCTTTGCTTAATTAGCATTCAAGGCAGAATTTCTTTTCCTTTTAGCGCGGTTCCTCCCTCCCCCATAGGGAGGAACCCCGCTTATAGGGTTGATACAATGAAACAATCCGGAAGTGCCGACTAGAAAATTTCGCGTTTCAGAACCCCTAGAGACCGAAAATAACGGTGGTTAAAATTTGTATATATATATATGTATATATTTATATATATATATATATATATATATATATATATATATATTTATATATATATATATATATATATATATATATTTGTCTATTCGCTCATTTCTGGCTTCCGTGATGGTCCGATTTTCATGAAATTTGGTAAAAACATCCGTCGTCCAATTTGAAAGGTCAAGTTCGTTAACCAGCAGAATCCGCCCACTGGAAGATGGCGTTTGGGGCGAAATTGGCGCAAAAAAAATCGTAACGCTTACGTTTTTGAGTTCATAAGCTTGTAAGTACTCGTTTTATAGGCTTCTTGGGCTAGGAAAACGAATGAAACCATTTTCAAGGCGATAGCTTTAACCGTTTTCGAGAAAATTGGAAAAATAGTTTTTGAATACCGCTTTTGGTTTGGGTACTTAGGATCATGGGATTCAGTTGAAACATTTTCTGCATGTTCTACTTTCATTAAAACTAATATGAATGTTGAAATTTTTGTTACGTTTGGAGTTAGGGAAGGGTTAGAATAAAATATTTTATTAACAGACATAAAAAGTTTTGGTAACTTTGTATACTTTCCTTAATATCTCGAAAAAGTTTGAGAATCTTGGTAAACGGAAGAATACCATTAGAAAGCTTACTAAATGCTCTACAAAAAAGGTTCTGATGAAAGTTTTGATTATACGATGTCAATCGGAGAAATAAGTGCTTAAAACTTTAAAGTAATTGATTTCGCTTATTCGAACTGTTCTTTTTGTCTGTTTTTATTCCTTGTTATTTTTAAACTGCTTATAGTTGGATACATATATTTGATAATAAATCAGGTTAAGAAAAATATGAAAAACAATTTAATCTTAGAGATATGGATTTTCAAGATATAGCTTTTCAAATGCTTAGCGGGGTCCTTCCTAGGGCGGGAACCCATCCAGGTAAGATTGTAAATAAGACCTTTCTTGAAAGTAAAGATCCTCCTCTGCCTCCCGGCACTTTCATTGCTGACGAAGGCTACCAATGAGTAGCCAAAACGTCCTAAATATAGACTTTTTAACAAAAATCGTATTGAGGTTTCTTTAGCCGAATCCCAACCATTCCAGCTTTACTTATCACCTCGACGGCTAACTAGCTAATCTTCATGCTTTCTAGAAATGTGGATCCAAAATAATAACAGCTTCTATTTTAATCATTTTAAATGAGTCTAGAGATAAGAACGGAACCGCGCTAAGATGATGCAGTTCCTGCGAGTCGGACTTTTTTAATATATTTTTATTCTTGTTTGTCTTTTTTTTTACTGTTTCTTTCTTTAACAACTCTTTTTATTTATATTTAGTTATATCTCCCTTCTTACACATTCAAGCCTTAGCACTCACGGCCACCGAGCATCCGTATTCCATATTGGAGTAAAATTGATAAATGTTGTCTTCTGATGCAATAGAACAAACTATGAGATACCCTAATGATCTGCAGATAAATATCCTTTGAGATAATAATAAATCAGATAAGATCACCGAAGTTAAGGATCGTCGGGCGTGGCCAGTAACCTGAATGGGTGAGTAAACTGGAAAAACTGCTCCAAAGCCCATTCATTTTTTATCAAATTCTATTACGATATTTATTTATATTCATGAAATACATTAAAATAGCTATGGATTTAATGACAAGAGAGATGATATGTTACAAACAATATAATTAGCATTCATTGACGTGAATGTCATAAATTCTAACACGAGTCAAGAATTTATTTTTTAATTATCCAGCATTAGAACGTATCCCCACAAAACAGAATCACTGATTTACCGATGAAAAACCTTCCAGTTCCAAATTCATTTGTAAAAATAATGACAGGTGACTTCATAGAATTGCCATTTATAAATCTGGAAAATTTGATAATTCAATTTCAGAAATAGACTTCCAAAAAGTATATATTTTTATGATTATATTATGAAATGTATTCCGATGAATAATTATAATATATAATTGTCAAAGCTATGTTCCAGGATTTAGCGACAGTTTCTCCGCAGAGCATAATGTCAAAAGCCATGTTTAAAAAAAAACATCTTTTTTAGGGTTATAAAGAAAAATACCTAAGAATAACAAGAGAACATTTTAATTTCAAGTAAAAACACACGTTTAAAGGCCAGGTGTAAATTGAAATATTGCAGATAAAAATACTGCGCATTTGTAAATATTTATTAATCCAATTCGAGCTTTATTATCAAAACATTTTTTTTTTTCTCGTTTTTTATTAATAACAAAGGCTTCTGATACGGGTTTTCTACAGAGTACTACCATATTCAAACTACGTTAATGGTGTTTATTTCCCCGTTTTTTCGTAAGAAAAGCCCACAATGGATGGCGGAGGCCTTTATTCCCTGTGGGTATCGAAACCACAATTTTAAGCCCCCCAAAACACCTAAACGTAACACAAACTATCAGAAAATACGACTATGCAATTATACTAAAATACAGGAATCATCACCCATCTCTAAGTATAATAGTAAGAGACGAGCCATGGTCGGTATTAGGATGTATTTTTTGAATTTTGTCTATTATTATTTGGTGTTATTTTTTGAAAAATGTGATTCGATTGTGTTGCATTCAAAATAAGATCCAGACGTTCTCTTTTAAAAGAAGCCCATGTGTTAGAATGGCTTCAAGAAAATAAAGAATATTATGAATAAGAGCTTCAATTTAATTGATCTGTAAGGCCTTCCTCCCACCTTCTCAACGTTCGCCACATGAAACACTATTACTATATACGTTTCTCATTTTCATGCCTTATTTTATTGAATACTAATTTTACTATATAATGCAAATAAAAAAAACAATAACCATTTAAAACATTAGGTAAACAGTGATAAAACCCCGTTGTCGCTGTTCCGCTCAACTAAAAAATTGTTAGCACTTATTTCTCGGATTGACATCTCGGAAAATTACATCTTAACCTTTTTCGCAGGGAATTTAGTAAGCTTTCGAATTGTCACCTTCCACTTACCACGAGTTCCTAAACATTTTTGAGATTTATTAGAAAATCCCAAAACCTTTCATGCCTGTGAATGAAATATTTTATTCCTTGTACCTCCTTACTCCATACGGAACCAAAATTTATCTACCTTAGATTAGATGAATATCAAAGGTCTGAAGCAAGTTTCAACTGAATTAATTGTTTCTGATAAGGGGAGTATACAGCGATGGGGTCACCGATCTGGACCAATTTTTGTAATATTCCCAAAATTTGAATTTAGGGGTTTTTCAATGTGCTAAAAACGAATCTGACATCCGTTTTTAAACCAAAATTTTTTTTACAATCGATAACTTTTTAAATGTAGGTATAGGGAATATTTTGGCAGAATAATGACTTCTATAGAGTCGAGTATGTTGATTTTTGATTTTTTTTCGTTTTAACGGCGCATCAACTGTTTGGCTATTAGCGCCAGGCTATCTACAGGTTTACCACCCTTTTCTAATGCCAACAGCACGTGGTCGGTCACCCATTCATGTACTGACCACGCCCGACGTTGCTAACAACGTCTACGGGAACCGGTTCATTCAACGTGGCTATGGCCGTTGGCAAGTATGTAAAACAATTTTTATTTAAAAACATACGTCATATTCGTTTTTAGCACATTGAAAACCCCCTAAATTCAAATTTTGGGAATATTACAAAAATAAAAAAAAAATTATTTTAAATTTCGCTAAGGGGGGGGGACTCATATAATTTTGTTAAAGATTCAACAATCTGGCCATATTTCAAAGAATATTTACCCACTTCAAACCAATCTTGGAGGGTTGATAAAGGCCCTAATGTGACACATTTCCTTCCAATCGGGGTGTTTCTACGTGTTCTGGGATTGAAGTTATATGCAAAAAAGTTTACATGTTATTTTTATTTTGAGAACCATTTTTTGCAAGTACATTTTGAGATAATACACTAGTCATTTATATGGTTAGAAAAAGGAGTCTTTCTTCTTTTGAAAGATTTCAAAGACATAAAAATCGGATTATCTCAAGGGGTGATATTGAATTTCAAAATGTCACATTACTTTTTCGCTTACAAATTTTTAGTCTCTTCCAGACTGGGAAAAATCATTATTTTTTGTTTTCAATGATATTCACCATTTTTGGGTTTATTGGGGTGCTGATTTTAAATCTGCTATTATTTATGGTGTAATATAAATGTATAATATTAGTTTACTTGAAAACTTAAGCATATTTTTGAATATATTTGACGAAATATAAATTATTGTTTAACAATTATATTTTTCTTTTACTCTACTCTATAAAACCAATGAATTGGTGAAAGAATCATGTCGATATAATTTTCTAAACTCGATATAAAAAATAAAGCACTTTCAACCTATTATATTTTATTTCTCGGCTCCTAAGGCATATTGGACGTAACGCTCGGACACTTGTCGACTATTTTTCGATGTAGAATCACCAGAAAAAAATTGGTCCAGATCAGTGACCCCATCGCTGTATACTCCCCTTGTGAGTACTCAAACTGAAAATTACTTTGGAATAGTAGGTGTTTCAATGTTTCACAAAAACGGTTACAGATTTCGCTTTAAAAATGGTTTTATTCGTTTTTCTACGTTAAGAAACCTATAAAACGAGTACCTGCATGCTGGACGGATTCTGCTGGTTAACGAACTTGCCTTTTCAGCTAGACAAAAGATTTTGTACCAAATTTCATCAAAATCGAACCATTTTTGAGCCGTCAGGAGTGCGAACAGACAAATGTATATATATATATATATATATATATATATATATATATATATATATACACACAAAACACAAATGTATGTATACATATATATATTTATATATATACTCACACACAAACACAAATTTGAACCACCGTTATATTATTGATCTATGGAATATGAAACATGAAATTTTCGTGTCGGCACTTCCGGATTGCGTCATGAGGTCGACCTCATAAGCGGTTTTCCTCCCTATGGAGGGAGTGAGGAACCACACTAAAAGCTACGTATAAAACTGGTGGGCCACCACATTCTTCTGCACATTGTGTTACCAGTAAATCTTATTTTGTCTTT
The DNA here is from genome assembly GCA_946811695.1 of Gonocerus acuteangulatus. Taxonomy (NCBI): domain Eukaryota; kingdom Metazoa; phylum Arthropoda; class Insecta; order Hemiptera; family Coreidae; genus Gonocerus; species Gonocerus acuteangulatus. Next base: position 30,845,077 of record OX328128.1, read on the forward strand.
CGGAATATGGAGATTCGTTGGGTCTATCCTTAATTAATTAACGTCGCAAAACGAGGCGTAAATACTCCAGCCCCTCTAGGAAGCATTTTCGAATCCAGTTGATTAGGAACTTGTTTACCCATTCTTGATTTTCCTATGAATAAATACGATTAGACAATTAGAATAGTAGTATAACCCAATCACCACTGGGAGCTTTGATGGCCGCTGGAATTTATAGATCCCCGGCACTAAAAGGTCCAAAATGTAGTGAACTACATTTATTAGCAGATTTTTTTCTCTAACACCACTTGTTGAGAAGTTACCGGGATTTAGAGTCTGGAAAAACGTGGTTTTGGCAGGTTTTTTAGCTCTATTTCCGGATCCACGTTGATAGAAACCATTATGCTCAGAATAAAATTTCCTATAAGTAGCTTGTAGCTTAAACCCTACTTTGTAACCACCCTGTATATATATATATATATATATATATATATATATATATATATATATATATATATATATATATATATGAAACGCAGGATAATGCTAATAGGAATCCTGCAGATTAAAGAACTCTGACAAACCTGTGAATGCCATTTTCTAAAGATCAATAAATTACGTAAGTTTACAGTTTTGAGATTTTTAAATGTCTTTTCAAGCCTTTTCGGGGACGACAAATTTCGCAGCATTTCAAAAATGCTGTAATTTGTGCTAGGCAGTAATTTTCATTTTATTCGACATTAAAATTGGAGAAGGTTTTATGAAAACTTTAAGGAGTCGGTATTAAACTATTTTAATGGATATTAACATAATGAATGCATTTAATGCCATACACCTCTTAATTAAAGAAACCATATCTAAAATTGAACATATTAAAAAAAACGTGAAAAATTAATATCAAATTACCGGTGATGTCAAATAGAGACCATTCATCCTCGTAAACACAGAATTCAGTTCGATTTCATATGTTTGATTGGAATTATGACACCTCAAGCTGAGCACTCTGGTGCTTCATTCCTCGACATAAGATAGGAATGTGTCAATCTTGCGTGGCCTATCCTGAGCCGAGCAACAACTACCTCTTTTCTCCTATTTTATACTATAGTCGAGGTTTCCAGGGAACACGGTAAGAAATAATGTCTCTTAATTTGTTGTCTCTGATATTGTACCATTTAGAGATCCAGAATATTTGAATTTACTTTTAATATAAGACCTTCGCGGCACTAATGGCCAAACTGTAGATGCGTCGTAAAAAAAATAAATAAATAAATAAAGACCTTACATCAATTCGTGGTTCTTGGTTAAATGCTTTTTGAAAAATGTTTGTTTGCCTGCTTACAGTTTATCAGCTTTGGTCCTCGACATTGTACCTCGGTACTTACCATTCAGATCCTCTTGTCTCTTACCGATCACGGTCAAGGGAAACATATATATGTACGTGTGTATATATGTATAAAAATATATATTTCTTTAATTACAAGTGTCATTTGTCTTGTGATTCACCTTGATTGTATGAAGTAGGTAATCAAAGAATGCATTTACACTTGAAATCTATTCAGTACACACTTGTGTTGCATCTGAAATATATATTTTGATATGTTACAAAAAGAAAATAATAATAAATCTTAACTCGAAAAAGTTATAGGTCAAGTATTGTTGAGCTTTGATCAGCTCTATCGGTCTAGATTATGACGATTTTCTTCAGATTAGTTATTATGATTATGATTAATTGGATTCCTTCATGACATTATCTCATCTGATGCAGTTTTGGTGAGTAGAATTTTTTTAATTTTAAATTTTTAGCACTTTCCTCGAGGTTGACGAAAATCCATGACAGATTTTTAGAAAAATGCCTTCAAATTTTTATCGATCCTACCTAGTAGACACCGAAAATGAACCCCGTTAAAATTTATATATATGTGCATATGTCTGTTAGCACGGTACACGCTAGACTTTTTGTTTTTTTTTTTCGCCACGAAACTTGGTATATAGTATTCCCCCAGCAAACGATTGAACCAGTTCGTTAACCAGCAAAATCGCTCCATCTGGAGGGGAGGGGGGTACTCCGAAGCCAAAGTAGTTACTTGCCAATACGAGCCATAATTTTTGTTATATTTAAAAAAAACTTGGTATTCGTTTTGGTCATATAAAGAAAAAAATGTGTTGTAAAAATAAATTAAATAGGAGGGGGGGGGGGTTACTTGAGGCCCAAATTACTGATTTGCTCATACCGGTCGTAATTTCTGTTATATTTTAACGAAAATGTTTATAAAATCTGGGTATCTAATAAGAAAGAAGTGTTGTAAAAATGAACTAAATCGGTCTATCGGAAGGGTGGGGGGTTTATTAGTACTATGTTTGAATTGAATTCTCCCGGTAGACATTGGTTCACAAAGCTCCCACTAGTAGCGCCTCTGTTTTGATATGACTTTATTTGAGTTGTAGAGTTCTGATTTCCCACTAGCCACCAGGGGCGCTGTCTCCAATTCCTGCGATATTATTGGATCACGTTCCTTTAATTAGTCATCAAGATCAATAAATGAAAATGCGAAGTTTTTGTATATTTATTAAGAAGTGTAGTTCCACGCATACGCAAAAATTTGGAAGGAAATGCAATGCGAAATTAATAACTGAGATAGTTGCTCATTACAAATGTAAAAGATATTTCTGAAAATTTCTAATTTTCACACACACACACACACACACACACACACACACAAAAACAACGTAAGTGCGGTGATATTTTTCACGGGAGTTCCACCCAAAAACAATGGATGGATTCTGCTAGTCAACGAACTTGACCTTTCAATTCAGACAAAGCATTTTTGTATCAAATTTCGGTACTTACGTATTAGTTGCACCGATCTCGAGAACCGGCTCCCGTTCAGGCTCACGCCCAGTGATCCGGTTCATGAAATGACAGTTTATTATGAGGTTATCTCCATTATAAGAGCGGAAAAGAGAACAACTAGCATTTCTATTGGTTGATCTTTTAAGAAATTTCATTGGTTGTTCTCTTTTCCGCTCTAGTCTTCATTGTTTTGTGTGCCTTGCTCTTAAATTCGTCTCCTTTAAAATTTATTCTTTCAGTGAGTTGTGAGTGTTGTTTGTTGTGTCCTTAGTCAATTTGCGTCCTTTGTGCTGTTCTCTCTTTGGTAGTCTTTGGAATTTACCAACAACCGAAAAAGATGCAATTGCATTTTTGCAGCAACGCAGTATTTTACACCAAGAAAGGTGTTACTACAGTTTCGATATAAACCAGTGATCTATATTACCAACGAGTTGGATTAACTACACTTTCGATATAACCTTGAGCGAACGTACCGACCGGAAACGCATAGCAATTATTAAATTAACATAATTGCTAATGCTATGTAATCTAGGAAATTAAAAGGACTTATGTTAATGGCAGAATTGCTATGTGTTTCCGCTCGCTACGCTCGCTCAAGGATATATCGAAACTCTAGTCAATCCAACTCGTTGATAATATTAATACATGGTCTTGGTGCCATAAGTGGTCTGAATAACAGGTCGCCATATTGCCTGATCCGGATCACTGACTGGGAGCCTGAACCCAGATTTCAGACTGAATATAACTTGTCCACTCCACAAATTATGAAGATTTTTACTGGGATTTAAACTTTCACTCTCAAAATTTCAATATTTATGTATCTTAAAATGAAATTGGAAATTACAATATTTAATTTTTGAATGATTATTGAATAAGAAATTTATTGAATAATGAACAAACCCCGTTGTTCATAGAATTAAAAACATATGTCTGTTAAAAAAATCAGTGGATGAATAACTGACTCAATGAATAAATTCTTATTCGATAATTGAATAATCCCAACTCTGAACACCAGACATGAAGTAGATAATTGAAACAGCTCAGCCTACTATTCCATAGAACACATACTACATGTTTCGCAAGGAATTGAACACAACAGAATAATGAAAGATGAATAAAATCGTTTAATGTGTATTTTTAAATTGAACAACGATACAAAGAATTGTTTAAACATGTTATACCAAATACTTTTTTAATCTTAAATGAAATATAATATTTAAAATAATGATGTCTCAAAAATTGTGGACTCCAACATTACTGAACATAATATTAAAGGGCATTATTTATATTTTTACATATATTTATCATTAGACAAAATGAAATATTGGAGCAATTATTTTTTTTTTAATAGCTTTTATAATATTTCTATGTTGACATCGTTCACACGGTCTATGACATCTTGGTGATGAGCTTTCCCCTCTTTTTTGGACATCCTTCATCGAGTAGACGGAGTTGTGTCTTCTTCTCTTCTTGCTGAGCACCTCCGAAGCAGCTCTTGAAGTTGTTGATAGTTTGCACAACAAGATTGTGAAGTTGGTTGACTGCGCTCACCATTTCTACTCTGATCTTGTTGAAGTCTTCAACATATCCGGTCACTCCGTCGTATGCGCAGGTTATCTGGACAAAAAGATTAAAACGTAAGATTGTTATTGGTATTAATTTATTTTTAATATTAATTCTTAAAAGAACTCCATCTTCTGATGTGTAATACCGTTCTTGTCCTTAGTGCCATTTGTTAACCCTAGAAAAGAAACTATTATCATTTAATTTTCAAGGTTCTTGATATGCTCTGGGAACCCTTACAAAAACTTATAAACACCTGGTCGGTATCTCAAATTAAATTCGGTTCACACTAGACTAACGTGCACAGCTAATAAAATATATCAACCATTCAAAACTCTTCATCTTAATAACGTTTTTTTTTAAATCACTTCTTTTATTACGAACCTCACCAAATATATATACAGGTTTTATTTTTTTATTATTAAGGAAATGTAAAATTTTCTACCTTTTGTGATACCAAATCCAAATTTGTGTATAATTTTTATTCGGTCTAGTTACGTCATTAGCATCAATTTTACAATATGGAAAAATAAAGTAAAATCAAAAACTTATGCATAAGTAATATGGAGTTCAGGAACACAAATTGTGTTAAAGATATTTTAATATACCAAAAAGATAAAAAAAATACTACAAATTTAGAAATATTCTAGAAATATATTACAAAGATTATTTCAATCTTTCAATCTATAACGTCCATTATAATTAACTAAGAATTTTAGGACGGGTTATCTATAGGTCACCACCCTTTTCTATCCAGGATAGGGACCTTTCCTTTTTCAAAGATTAGATATATATTAAAATATACTGCAAAAATTAGAAATATACCACAATTTTATTATTATTTAATGAATATGTGTTTAGGTCTTCTACAGACGTATATCTCTGTCACCCAAATTTCGAAGTGCGGCCCAATTTAAATATTTTTCAATGAAACAACTCAAAAGTGAATATATGAACTAGGGAAAATAGTAAAAAAAAAAAAAAAATAAATAAATAATCGGTACATTTAGCGCACCAAAACCGCTTTTGTTTCAGGTCCAAAAAAAAACATAAAAAGAAAAAAAAATGAAGGAAGTCGAATCTGCCCGAACCTACAAGACATTTCAAATACGGCAAGCCTAATTGATTGTCTATGAAGTTAGTAAGATTTACCTTGCGAAGTGAAGAATGGGAAAGGTAAGGGATAGTCAAACTGCCTAGCATAGTCGGGGCGAGGTACCCTTGGGCTGCACCTACATTGGACCCGATCCGATCCAATCCGATTTTTTTTGATCGACAACGGCCAACAGCGACAGACGTGAGTGCCTAGATTGGTCTCGACCCGATCCGATCCGATTTAATCACAGCTCGATAGTAGCAGAGTTGGGCATAATTTTATTTATAAATAAAAATACGAATTTATTCGTACTTCATATATTTGTGAATACGAATATAAATAAATTCGTATTCATAAGTGTGAATGCGAATTTATTTTTATTCACATATATTAAATATAAAAATACAAATAAAATTTTATTCGCAAATTTTTCTGCGAATAAAAATAAATTCACAGAAAAAATTGTAAATAATCACAAAAAATGTGAATTTTTACAAAAAATCAAGTGATTACAAAAAAAAATCACGTTAAAATATACGAATACAAATTTATTCACATTATAATTTGTGAATAAAAATTTATTCACAATAAAATTCGCAAATAAATTATGGATTTATTCATATTAAGATGATATTACGAAAGTTATTGAAGGTCATTTTTTTTTTTTTTTTTTTTTTTTTTTTTTTTTTTTTTTTTAAGCGTTTAACGTCTAGGTTATTAGCGCCTAGATCTTTTGTTTACCCCGAGTCCACCGCGAGACCACCAGCCATGCTGCAGGGACACAGTTTGTCATCTGTACCTCCATAAAAAAAAAAATCACCTTCAATAACTTTCGTAATATCATCTTAATACGAATAAATCCATAATTTATTTGCGAATTTTATTGTGAATAAATTTTTATTCACAAATTATAATGTGAATAAATTTTTATTCGTATATTTTAACGTGATTTTTTTTTTAATCACTTGATTTTTTGTAAATATTCACATTTTTTGTGATTATTTACATTTTTTTCTGTGAATTTATTTTTATTCGTAGAAAAATTTGCGAATAAAATTTTATTTGTATTTTTATATTTAATATATGTGAATAAAAATAAATTCGTATTCACACTTATGAATACGAATTTATTTATATTCGTATTCACAAATATATGAAGTACGAATTTATTTATATTCGTATTCACAAATGTATGAAGTACGAATAAATTCGTATTTTTATTTATAAATAAAATTATGCCCAACTCTCGATAGTAGTAACCTCGTAGTGAAGTGAAAATCAGTGATCAAGTTAAGAAATACCACCTAATAAGCATAGTAACCTTCGATTAGGTTGAATGTTGGAGGTAAGAGAAGTATTGGTATCCATATTTTAAAATTATTTATAAGAAAGGTAACTAGAAGGTTATAAGGATTGGAAGATTATAAACATTAGAAAGTTATAAACATTGGAAGGTTATAGACGTTGGATGGTTATAAACATCTTTCCAAGCAATTTAATAAACAAGGGAAACAAAAAACAAAAATGTGAATTGACCAAGTTGTTCTAAATGTTATTTCCTTTGATTAAAAAAAAAAATGCAATGAAATCGGCTATGATTTAGAACCTGTAGACCTTTTTGAAACACAATATGTGGGTTGGCCACATATGTTGAATGGCCAAGAATCGGTGGCAGTTGGATTGGGTCGGGTCGAGACCAATGTAGGCACCTCCATTGAGGTGCATGTGTTTGTTTTTCTTCCGACAGTCGGTGGCTATTGGATCGGATCGGAACGGGTCCAGTGTAGGTGCAACCTTACTCCGACTATGTGTCATACCTAGCACTCAAAGTGTATTCTTATTGGATTTTTGGATCTGCTTGATTGAATTCTTTTTATTATTATTACATTGATGAAATAAAATTATTTTGGACTGGTTGCAGATATATTTTTTTTATGCTTATAATATTGGCAATTAAATGAAAAATTATGTTTTCTTTTTTGGTGTAAATTGGTTTGTTAAATGCGGCTGAAATTAGGTTGAAATACAATGTAACATTTTTTCTATTCAAGAACATTGATCCTTGCTTACTTGATTCATTATGTTGCCTGTCTTGAAGCAGTAAGACACCTTGTTAGCAGTGTCGCAGAAGGTTGGTCTCCAGCTGATGTAGTCCTTGTACAAGATCAGTGTCATGTTTTCAAATTCAATCAGCTTCTCGGTCATATTCATGCAGGATTGCCATCTGAAAGCAATATGAATGGTAAATATATTTTTTACAGAAATTGGGAAATATTTATATATTTAAACATATAGGTACATACTTGTATATTTGTTTGGGGGTGGGCCCGTTTTGTTAACGTGTCCAAGTGGTAGAAGGTACTTCCGGGGGCCAACGGTGGCACTGTTTAATTTTTGCGTGGTGCGAATTCTCTCTAGTACTTGGTACCGCCAAGCAGTCTGTAGGGACCGTTTGGGTGTTTTAGCGCGGTTCCTCCCTACTTCCATAGGGAGAACCCGCTTATGAGGTTGACCTCACGAAACAATCCGGAAGTGCAGACTAGAAACTTTCTCGTTTCAGACCCCATAGATCACGAAAATGATACGTATAATGAAGGCGTATAAATAGGTTTGTTTTGAATTCTCCTATCTATATAACCTTCCTCATAGCCTCCAACTGAAGTTATAGTTATTTCTTATTTTATCGAAAGATTTAACCCACGAGAGAATGGAATTTTATTTGCCATGAAGCACATATTTACAATTGATTATAACAGTAAAACAAATTTGCTAGTAAAACAAGACAATTAAAATGACAACAAATTTTTGGTTGTTTGGAATAGAGCCTTCTGAGCAGTAGTCGAAGTACGTTTTCAGTAAATAATTGTATTGACTTATTCAGCCTTCCTCAAGAATGAGGATTAAGAATTATCCGCTTCAGTGTAAGTTGGCTACTGTCAGTTTCCTGTGATTTGTGATGTCTAATCTATTCCGTTTCTTCGAGATGTACGGAACCGCGCTAAGATGACGCAGTTCCAGCGAGTCGGACTTTTTCTTATCCTACACTTATAAATTTGCTGCATATTTTCATGTATTTTCTTTATATTATTTCTTTTCTTAGGATCGGGGTTGAATAAGAGGAATAGGGAGGGTCCTTTTCTTAGGATCGGGGTTGAATAAGAGGAATAGGGAGGGTCCTTTTCTTAGGATCGGGGTTGAATAAGAGGAATAGGGAGGGTCCTTTTCTTAGGATCGGGGTTGAATAAGAGGAATAGGGAGGGTCCTTTTCTTAGGATCGGGGTTGAATAAGAGGAATAGGGAGGGTCCTTTTCTTAGGATCGGGGTTGAATAAGAGGAATAGGGAGGGTCCTTTTCTTAGGATCGGGGTTGAATAAGAGGAATAGGGAGGGTCCTTTTCTTAGGATCGGGGTTGAATAAGAGGAATAGGGAGGGTCCTTTTCTTAGGATCGGGGTTGAATAAGAGGAATGGGGAGGGTCCTTTTCATTAGATTTCATCTTGTAAACAATTTTTATTTATTTATTTACAATAATTTATTTGTTTACTTATTCTATAAAAATTTTCTTTACGTGTGTGTGCTACTTATGAGTCTTATTGCAGCATAGTAGATAATAAAAATGCTCTCCTGGACATGATGGGCAAAAGGTGACAATTTTTTTTTGGTTCAATATATGCAGGGCCGATGGAATCGTGTAAAAAAATATATACATTTGTCTAATGAATGGGACTCCTGCGAAAAATTACGTTAAAAATCAACCTTTGTAGAACACCACATGAATGCAGAATATATCTCCAAGCGAAGAAGCCCCAAGCAGAATATATATATATATATATATATATATATATATATATATATATATATATATATATATATACGTAACTTTTATAGTGGATTATTTTCGGTTTCTATTGGTGTACCGCGAAGAAAGAACCAGGTAGTGCGCATGCGCTGCCTCCAGCCCATTTGCAGGAAGGCCTACCTCCCCTACGGCCTCGCCCCTTCTGGTTCTTTTGTCTCTGGTTGGACTACAGTAGATCAGTGAAACCTCAATAGGTACAATCCTTCGGAAATGACTAAAGCAGGATGGGATCAGTTTCCCCTTCTTCCTGCAATCTCTTCAATTTTAGCCTAGCAGGTAAGTCAAATTGCCTGCAGAATATGACTTTATTCTCAGACAGTCTTAGAATGACAAACGGCATTTTTTATTATTCTCATCAACAATCTTACCTGTCATCAATACTGTCCCGAAGAGACACTATCTCCTGATTGAGCTGTTCCGGACACTTCCTCCTAGCAGCTTCCTGAAGGATGTCCTCAGTGGTCTGTTCCATCCTTGCGACGGCCTTTCTGTGCTCCAGATCGTGGTGTTCCATCAGGGAACGCTTACCGTCGGCTATCAGCAGCTTAAGTCCTTCGGTCTGTTCTTCAACTTCATGTTCGAGTTTCTCCAGAAGGCCGAGGGCTCCTTCCAGATCGTTGAATCCCTGCAATAAATCACGGATATTACTTTCAAATATGTACAAATATATTAAGTGTATTCATAAAATGTCACCTTATATGAAGGGGTTGGGGCAAAATAATGCCAAGCAACATTTTTAACAAAACTTAACTGTAGTTACTATATGTTGGATATTATGTGGGACTATCAGTCTATGATGCAAATATTTCTAAAATATGACTACAAGCTCTGTACGCTACTTAATCTTGTTGACCCGAACCATTTCTACTGATAGTCCCACATAATATCCAACATATAGCAGCTACAGTTAAGGTTTGCTTAAAATGTTGCTTGGTACTATTTTGCCCCGACCCTTCATATGTTAAAAGATAATTTTATCTTTTAACGAAACCTTTGTTAAGTTGGCCTTTATATGAAGCTCAAATTATAAATATGAGGTGCAAATGTCCCTCAAGGTAATAAGAAGTCAAGGTGTAGTTGGGTTTCGACGGCTGTATATTTTTTTTAGCGCCTACCTCCATAGGCCGAAAACTCGCTTACCAGGTTGACCACCAGACGCAATCCGGAATTACCCACTAGCTTTCATGATTCAGAATCCTTAGATCACGAAAATAGTAGTGGTATTTCCCTTGTTTGTTGTTTTTGTTCTTGGTGCTGTTCTTGTTTCTGCTACAAAAATGCGTCTTTAGGATTTGCCTTAAACAAAAAAGTCCGTCTCGCAGGAACTGCATCATCTTAGCGCGGTTCCGTTCATATCCCTAGTCTAATTTGGAAAGATTAAAATAGAAGCAGTTATTATTTTGGTTCCACCAGTCTTTTTTTTTAATTATACATTATAATGGCGTGTCAACCCTTAAGGTCACAAACGCCATTCCTGTGTGTAGTAAAGTCTTGAAAGGTCATGATTTACGATCTTACTAGGAAGGGTCGGCTAACACTAGAAACTGTCCCGCTTGTGACAAGGTCTTGGAATCTTGGAAATCTATATTTCTAACCATAAATTGTTTTTGTTATTTTACTTAACCAGTTTTATTGTCAAATACATTATCCAACTATAAGCAATTAAAAAATAACAAGGAATAAAACAGACAAAAAGAACCGTTCGAATAAACGAAATCAATTAATTTAAAGTTGTAAGCACTTATTTCTCCGATTGACCCCGCCTAATTAAAACTTTAATTTTTTAGCGCGGTTCCTCCCTCCCCCATAGGGAGGAACCCCGCTTATAAGGTTGATACAATGAAACAATCCGGAAGTGCCGACTAAAAACGTTTGCGTTTCAGAACCCCTAGAGACCGAAAATGATGGTGGTTCAAATTTGTATATATATATATATATATATATATACATATATATATATATATATATATATATATGTATATATATATTTGTCTTTTCGCTCTCTAGGTAGAAGACGAAAGGTCCGATTTTGATGAAATTTGGTGCAAAAATCCGTCGTCCAATTTGAAAGGTCAAGTTCGTTAACCAGCAAAATCCGTCCACTGGAAGATGGCGTTTGGGGCGAAATTCGCGCAAAAAAATCGTAACGCTTACGTTTTTGAGTTCATAGGCTTGTAAGCACTCGTTTTATAGGCTTCTTGGGCTAGGAAAACGAATGAAACCATTTTCAAGGCGATAGCTTTAACCGTTTTTGAGAAAATTGGAAAAATAGTTTTTGAATACCGTTTTTGGTTTGGGTACTTAGAATCATGGGATTCAGTTGAAAGATTTTCTGCATGTTTTACTATCATTAAAACTAATATGTTGAAATTTTGGTTACGTTTGGAGTTAAGGAAGGGTTAGAATAAAATATTTTATTAACAGACATAAAAAGTTTTGGTAACTTTGTATATTTTCCTTAATATCTCGAAAAAGGTTGTGAATCTTGGTAAACAAAAGAATACCATTAGAAAGCTTACTAAATTCTCTACAAAAAAGGTTCTGATGAAAGTTTTGATTAGGCGATGTCAATCGGAGAAATAAGTGCTTAAAACATTAAAGTAATTGATTTTGCTTATTCGAACTGTTCTTTTTGTCTGTTTTTATTCCTTGTTATTTTTTAATTGCTTATAGTTGGATAATGTATTTTACAATAAAACAGATTAGGCAAAATAAGAAAAACAATTCATTGTTAGAAATATAGCTTGCCAAGAGAAAAAGAGTCGATGACGTCTTTTGAATATTTTCAATTGCCTTTATGCTGTTGGTTTTTTTTATTTTATTTTTTAATTGATTTTATCTGTAGAATTGTCACTATAGTAAAAGAACACAGGAATATGTGAAAATTTTTGAAATTTTCCAATTCATTGAAACGTATGAAATGAAGTATCGGTAGAAGAGGTTTCTAGGGTCTTGCTGACCCGACCCCAGGTATAGCCATAAAACCCTTTGACACAAAGGCCGAGGAAAATATTATCTGTTTCTATTCTATGCTTTTCAAATGAGAATAGGGATATGAACAGGAACCGGGGTCTCCCGTGGTCTAATGGCTAGCGCCTTGTATTCATAAGCGGGAGATGGTGGGTTCGATTCCCAACCTCCGGCAGGAATTTTATCATCCCACGGCTCGCTGGTAAAATTCCTCGCTACACCCTGGATGTCGGCGCTAATGACCTACATGTAGATGCGCCGTAAAAAAAAAACAAAAAAACAAAAAAAAACGAACTGGAACCGCGCTAAGATGACGCAGTTCCTGCGAGTCGGACTTTTTTCCCCCCATAATTCTAAGTACTAAAATCAAAGACAAACAACCCTCCCTAGGAAGGACGCTAGGCAGTTGAAAAGCTATATCTTGGAAATCCATGTCTCTAACATTAAATTGTTTTTCTTATTTTTCTTAACCTGTTTTATTTTCAAATACATTATCCAACTATAAGCAATTAAAAAATAACAAGGAATAAAAAACAGACAAAAAGAACAGTTCGAATAAGCGAAATCGCTTACTTTAAAGTTTTAAGCTCTTATTTCTCCGATTGACATCGCCTAATCAAAACTTTCATTAGATCCTTTTTTGTAGACCATTTAATAAGCTTTCTAATGGTATTCTTCCGTTTACCAAGATTCTCAACCTTTTTCGAGATATTAAGGAAAGTAAACAAAGTTACCAAAACTTTTCATGTCTGTTAATAAAATATTTTATTCCAACCCTTCCTTAACTCCGAACTTAACCAAAGTTTCAACATATTAGTTTTGATGAAATTCGAACATTCAGAAAATGTTTCAACTGAATCCCATGATTCTAAGTACCCAAACCAAAAACGATATTGAAAAACTATTTTTTCCAATTTTCTCAAAAACGGTTAAAGCTATCCCCTTGAAAATGGTTTCATTCGTTTTCCTAGCCCAAGAAGCATATAAAACGAGTACTTACAAGCTTATGAACTCAAAAAAGTAAGCGTTACGATTTTTTTTTGCGTGAATTTCGCCCCAATCTTCCAGTAGGCGGATTTCGCTGGTTAACGAACTTGACCTTTCAAATTAGACGAAAGATTTTTGTACCAAATTTCATCAAAATCGGACCATTCGTCTGGGAGCTACAGAGCGAACAGACAAATATATATATATATATATATATATATATATATATATATATATATATACAAATTTTAACCACTATCATTTTCGGTCTCTATGGGTTCTGAAACGCAAAATTTTCTAGTCGGCACTTCCGGATTGCGTCATGAGATCAACCTTATAAGCGGGGTTCCTCCCTATGGGGGAGGGAGGAACCGCGCTAAAAGATGCTAGACTAGCATCTTTAGCTGAGTTCATATGGCGACAACACAATAGCAAGAAAGAAGGAAGCCATGTTTTGAAGGCATGTTAAATTGTCTATTGGCCCATATTCCACCGAAAAACAAGTGATATACATTTTCAATGAGTTGGATTGACTAGACTTTCGATATAACCTTGAGCGAGCCAAGCGAGCGGAAACGCATAGCAATTATGCCATTAACATAGTCAACCAAACTCGTTGATAGTATACATAAATGGTCTTTCCTTATCCAAATTGGTAAAAAATCATTTGTCTTCTGCGCAAGCGCTGATGAACCAGATCTCTGAACGATACCCAGTTCTCTAACCTCTGGTGTAGCTAATACGTAAGTACCATAAATTTATTAACAAGGATGAAGAGTTTTGGGAACTTAGTATTTTTTCATAAATATCTCCAAAGCGGTTAGGAAATACCAAAGCGGAAGGTCCCTCAATGCACAAGAAACTTACTGTCTCCTAAGTGGAAATTACTCCTTCCACCCCTTTATGTTCGCTCTAGAAAACACAATTACAAATTATGGAATTATGTATACCTCAATTATTGTTATATCTGTTCTTCCTAAGATATCCGCAAAAACCTCCCCCTTTCTCAAAATCCACCTCAAAACACATGCGCCCAGCACTAGTTGCCTTAGAAAAGAAGTTGACCGCAATAAACCACAGTAGGGAAGGGTTCGTCGATCCTGCTAACGTGAGTGGCTCATATTTCTCAACATTAATTATTGATGCGCCATAAATAGGAAGGGAAAGAGCAGCCCCCCCTGTAATTTCATTACCAGGCCTGAGGGATCAGCAATATTCCCCATATCAATCTTGGATTCCCCCCAATCTGCTGAGGAATTTTCCCCCTCATCATCCAACAATCTACAGGCCAATATCATCAACACCGCTCTTCAAACATATCATAAAACTTATAGTCCCATTATTTTTTTTAATTAATTGCCTTGATTGCCTGTGAAATAAACGAACAGCCTTTATAAAATAAACAAATGTAATGTATACTCATTTTTGTTACAGCTAAATATAACAGTAACGGAAAAGTTCATTTCGAAAATATTTTAAGGAAACTTTACGACTCCCAAGTGGAAATTCCTCGCCGCGAATCTTTTACTTCCTCATTCCTAAGGATAACTCTAATAAAAACCTGATTTTCATTTAATCGCCTCGTTTTCCTCATACATTAATTAGAAATGCGGTTCAAAGGGACGAAACCAACACTTTTAGCACCGATTTATCCGACTGAGATCACTATATCAAAAACTTCATAAGAGCAGCTTTTTAAGGAAATTGGATAAACATTTCGTAACATGTTACGGTACCTCTGATGTCAAGCTCATAATAAGAAGTAAGTTTCCACAAGTTTTTAAGCGATAATCAAATAATGCTAAACTTCAGAAAGACCCAAGTAGAATAAAAAGTCCGACTCGCAGGAACTGCATCATCTTAGCTCGGTTCCTTTGTTATCCCTACTCTAATATGTAAAGATGAAAATAGAAACAGCTATTATTGTGGTTCCACCTTTCTTGAAAGGTCTTGATTTATGATCTTACCTGGATGGGTCTGCCAACCCCAGAAAGGCCCCCGCTAGTTACAAGGTCTTCGAATCTCCCTTGGAAAGCTATTTTTCTAGCAATAAATTGTTTTTCTTATTTTACTTAACCTGATTTATTGTCAAATACATTATCCAACTATAAGCAATTAAAAAAAAAACAAGGAATAAAAAAAGACAAAAAGAACCGTTCGAATAAACGAAATCAATTACTTTGAAGTTTTAAGCACTTATTTCTCCGATTAACATCGCTTAACCCAAACTTTCTTTAGAACCTTTTTTGTAGAGCATTTAGTAAGCTTTCGAATGGTAACCTTCCGCTTCCCAAGATTTTCGACCGTTTTCGAGGTATTAACGAAAGTATACAAAGTTACCAAAGCATTTAATGTCTGTTAATAAAATATTTTATTCTAACCCTTCCTTAACTCCAAACGTAACCAAAATTTCAACATATTAGTTTTGATGAAATTCCAACATGCAGAAAATATTTCAACTGAATCCCATAATTCATAATAATAAATTAGACGAAAGATTTTTGTACCAAATTTCATCAAAATCGGACCATTTTTGACCTGTCAGGGCCGCGAACAGACAAATAAATATATATATATATATATATATATATATATACAAATTTGAACCACCATAATTTTCGGTCTCTAGGGGGTTCTGAAACGCAAAACATTCTAGTCGGCACTTCCGGATTACGTCATGAGGTCAACCTTATAAGCGGGGTTCCTCCCTATGGAGGGAGGGAGGAACCGCGCTTAAAGGTCCGACTCGCAGGGGCTGCGTCAAGCTTGCGTGTTTCCAGAACGTCTTTACATCTCATATCATTTGGAAAGCTTGGAATATAAACAGTCAATATTTGGTTTGATATTTTTTTGAAACACCTAATCCAATTACATCTTGAAAAAAGGTTATTCATCTTATTTTTATCTTTATTTATAAGTATCTATATTTAGAATTTACAAGAATGTAAAAATATATTACTAGAAAATTTTTGAATATAGTTGTGTTTTGAAGCTCGAGAGGAAGGAAGCTGCACAGTTGCAGTACCCTCAAAGCAATGTGGCTATAATCTGGATGAACTACTCCTGCAGCTGGTCTGTAGGCCAGTTACGCTTCAGACGGCGAACGGGGTTATTTGGGATTAGATGTGATGATTGGGAGTTAATTAAAGAATTAGGATGGCCGTGTAATATGGAATGAAATTTTAGATAGAGTGCTAAGCATCAAGGAGTCAAATTGGAGGCAAAGAATGGAGCGTCGGTCATTTTACGGAGGATTTGAATTTCTTCGGAGTTTTTGAATGTATGCATATTTTTGAATAACTAAACCATCAAAAGGAGAAAGAAGAGACCTACCACTTGTGACAATCCCACGCATTAGCTTTCCAACATGAGAAGTGGTCGCGTCTTCAATGGTTCAGGAAGTCTGGGCCGCTTTGATAGGAAAATACAAGAGATTCGAATAGTGATTTGCGGGCTTTGTGGGTCCCCAAAGTTGTGGATAACTAACACTAAACAGCTTGGTTAAATAACTAAAAATGCATTTTTGTTGATGTTTGTGCTCCACTTTACCATATCGGCCCCCTGCCGTCAACCACCACTGACAGGACAACCTCTATTGCAAATTGTTGACTGTTGACTGGCCACGACTATCTCAAGGAACACCTATACCGCTTTGGCAAAAGACGAGACTTGCCCGCTCTGTCACGATGGCATCACGAATGGTGACCACATCACCGTCTATCCCGAATTTGATCCCCAGCCTTTGACACCTGGTCGTTATTGGGAGGCCAAGAGCGGGCATTGGCTAATAAAATAAACAATACATTTTTAACCTGAATTAAAATTTACGTATAATAGGACTTCTTTGTGAATTACATAGTGTGCCTATATCAACAAGATGGTGGTCGAGTATTGACTCGCAGGCTTGAAGGGAAGGAGTGGGGAGGCTTGTGGTTGTCCTTCTCGATTGTAATTATCGATATCTAATAAATCAAGAGCTCCTACTAGGGCCTGTATTAATTAGGGAAGGGAATTTAATATGCCTCCGCAAGGCTGGTGGCAACACTGCCTCATTTTAAAGCAGGGATGCCAACTATAGTACAACCTTTTATGAGAACGCTTCAACCGTTTATGGCAATGATGCCAAAATTTACCGGCCGCAGATAACTCCTTCACACATTATTTATTAAAAGTGCTTTTTTTTCTCTTCAAGGTCCACTTCCCATAGGGAAGGGAAGGTGTTCATAATTTCTAATGCCAAACGATTGTAAGAATTGGGTTGTTTATAACAGGGTATGGATAAATGCTCAGGCAACTTAGTCTTAATATCTCGAAAAAGGTTGGGAATTTGGGAAACGGAAGAATACCATTAGAAAGCTTCCTAAATGCTCTACAAAAAAGATTCTAATGAAAGTTTTGATTAGGCGATGTCAATCGGAGAAATGAGTGCTTAAAACGTTAAAGTAATTGATTTCGCTTATTCGAACTGTTCTTTTTGTCTTTGATTTTGATACGTAAAATTATGGGATTCAGTTGAAACATTTTCTGCATGTTTGAATTTCATCAACACTAATATGTTAAAATTTTGGTTACGTTTGGAGCTAAGGAAGGATTAGAATAAAATATTTTATTAACAGACATGAAATGTTTTGGGAACTTCGTATACATTCCCTAATATCTCGAAGACGGTTAGTAATATACGTAAACGGAGGGTTACCATGCGAAAGCTTACTAAATGTTCTACAAAAAAGATTCTGAAACAATTTTTGATTAGGCTATGTTAATCGGAGAAATAAGTTCTTAAACTTTGAAGTAATTGATTTCGTTTATTCGAACGGTTCTTTTTGTTCTTGTTATTCCTTGTTATTTTTTAATTGCTTAAAGTTGGATAATGTATTTGACAATAAAACAGATTAATTAAAATAAGAAAAACAATTCATTGTTAAAAATATATCAGGCTGTACCGTATAAAATGTCAGTTTTGGATTTGTCGATTTCCTTCAAATGTCTTGAAACGGTCGAGGCTCCTACTCCGAGTTCTTTGGCATATTCCCTAATGTTTTTAATTGCTTATAGTAGTCAAATGTATTTGTCAATAAAACAGGATGCGTATAATTAGAATCAATATTTTGTTTGTTAGAATTCGAAGATGCCGTATGAATATCTAGATTACAGTACTGGTGTTGATTTCGTTCTTTAGAACTATTTATGGTATTCCCTATTTTCATCTGTTACCCATAGTTTTTTATTGTTAGTAGGTTTTTCTTATTGATTATAGAATATAAATCTATTTGGCTATAAAACAGGATACGTAAAATTAGTGACAATATTTTGGAGATTTCTGAGCGAAATACTTTTAAGATTTTCTACCACCACGAACGGCTTTTTTCCTCTATTTTTATCCACTAGATAGGCTTTATTTTGCATATTATTCTATATAAGTTTTATTCCGCAGGGGATTCTGATGAAATGTCGTGTTTTGGCTGAGGATTTTAAATACGATGTATCTAAGATTGGATAACATTAGCGAGTCTACATAGTTAAGAACCGACGACGGAGGATTACTTCTTGCTATGATTTAGTCTACATATGTATATTAAGTCCTAAATCCAAAAAATAAACTTCACAACGGTTAGATACTATGAGCGAATATGGTGGTTCAATGCCCGTAGAAACGAGGGGCCGCAGGAAATTTACCTGCTAAGAGTTAATCCTCAAGAGCTGTAAATATACCCCAGGTATCTGCCGACACAAATACAAAGCCTAGGTGGAGAGCACCCCAAAAACTCAGATCCAAACATAAGGTTATATACTAAATATTCATAAAGACTACTTAGTTGTAAACCGATTCATCAATTAGCAATCAATAGTTTTCAACAAAGGTTATATACTAAATAAAGTTTTTTTTCTTGACTTGTTATTCGTCAAGACTTTTATTTGTCCTTGTGTATTTACTAGATAGGTTTTATTCGGCATATTATTCTATATAGGCTGTATTAGGCAGGGTATTCTAATTAATCTTGTGTACTTCTTCGTGATCCTTCTGTACATGGGCGTATATAAAAACAATTTCGGGGGGGGGGGGTGAGACCATTTCCAGGGTATGGAATACTAAATATTTAGTGCTTGGAATAGTTTTAGGCAACTAAAACGCTATTACACGTAAAATAAAATATGTTTTATGAACTAAGTGATCTTATTTAATTTATTTTTAAGGGTTTTACGAGAAGTTTTTATCATCAATTCAAAATTTCGGGAGGGGCTGCAGCCCCCTCAGGCCCCCCCCCCCCTCATATACGCCCATGCTTCTGTATCCTCTAGAAAGGCTTTATTAAGCATATTTTGTATTGATTTATAGAGCTTTGCTTTAGAATGAGAGCCAGATTCTGTAATTTCCGCTTCTGTGTAAAAGTTAGCTACTGTCGGAGTCCCTGACGCCTTAATATCACTTTTATTCGAGATGTTCGAGAGGGTTTTGACAATTTTCACGAGATATATAAAAAAAATAAGTTTATTTCTTTTCTAAGCTTATCAAATGGCACTAGGGACATGAACGGAACCGCGCTAAGATGCTGCAGTTCCTGCGAGTCGAACTTTTTTTCTTTGTTTCTTGTCATTTTAGCTGACGAAGGCTACCAAAGAGTAGCCGAAACGTCCTGAATATAAATCGTATTGAGGTTTCTTTTTAGCCGAATCCCAACTATTCCATGTTTGCTTTAAAGTTATTATAGCTGCCATAAGCATTAAGAGAAAATGTTAAGTTACATGTCCATGCAATTGGCCTGTTACCAATGAGTTTTTAACAATAGCAAAACGTAAAAAAAAAAAAAAAAAAAAAAAATCATTACAAGGACAATCATGTTTTTCATCATTACTTTCATTTTTTTTCTCATTATGGATTAATATTATTTTTGAATAAAAGATGACAGAATCCCTATTGTGCATTATCAGCCGATAAGAAGTTTAGTATCTGATATCAGTATTTGAGTGTTTTCAATTTCATAACGACGAGTACTCTTCTAAGTAATCATTGGTACATCACACAAGTTGTTTTTATCATTGACAGCCATTTACATTCTTTTAAAATCTTTTCCTTAGTGTTGATATATTACTTTTCTAAAACACTCAAAAACTTATTAAAAACGATTTCACGAAAACATGTAGCTTTTATGTGACACAATAACGTTTAAGATGTGTTGTGAAATTGATATTTCATCCTTCAAAGTATTTCATATTATTAGAAGAAGAATGAACATCTACTTGAGAAATATCTAAAGGAAGACCAATAGACACAGGATGCAAAACACGACTACCAAGACATAACTACAGATTCTACCAGTAGAATCATTCTGTAAGAGAATGTATTAAACTTTTCTCCGCTGCATTCAAGACTGCTGGCTTGATTGTGCGGGCCACGCGGAAATCATTTGGGTAGTGGTGCACGCCTCATGCAGACCTAATTTTGTATTTCTCTCCAGCCCTTTACTAATTAGTGAACTTACATTAGTCCTAATATAGGAGACAACAGCAAGTTATACATAAAGTACTATCTAGTAGTGAACTAGGAGAACTACTAGAACAAGAAGAAGAACTCCCTCAGTAGCGCGAGAATTCAGTTTTAAGAGAAAGAATAGCGTCTTTGTCAGCCCTCACTAGCACCGGAGCAGCCTTTGGAAACCGTCTTTGGCAGCCCTCACTAGTACCGGAGCAGCCTGTGGAAACCGTCTTTGGCAGGCCTCACTAGTACCGGAGCAGCCTGTGGAAACCGTCTTTGTCAGCCCTCACTAGTACCGGAGCAGCTTGTGGAAACCGTCTTTGTCAGCCCTCACTAGTACCGGAGCAGCCTGTGGAAACCGTCCTGGGAAGAACCTGTTTGTCAGCCCTCACCAGTGCTGGAGCAGCGGCGATAGGGTTAAGATGGGTTGACTACCTTCTAGAGGGGAGTCAACAAGACTGAATGGAATACACCATGATGATACCAAATTGGTATCATCCCCTTGGAAGGGGACCAAGAAGAATCTACTTCTAGGAATACCTGGTAGGAAGCTATCTGAGAGGTTTCAGGAAGTGAACAACTCTGACTTGTTCGTTCATGCACGTGGAGGTGGAACCTGGAAATGTGATGGAGGCTAGGCGTTTCAGTAGGTTGCCCAATGCCTCCCAAAGTCTTCTATGAAGACTAAATCTACAGGAAAGATCGAAAAAAGAATGAAACTTACCCTTAAGAAATAGGTGTTTTGAAACCTGGAGGAACGGTTGGATCGAAGCCACTCTAAGCTACAAATAGTCTTACATTTTTATATTGAGGGATTCACATCAACAGAATACAGGCATTCCAGTCAAAAGTCCTCCGTAAAATTGTAAATGCCCCTTTCTACGTATCCAACAAAACCCTACACAACGACCTTAACATTCTATTTGTCTTTGATCTTGCTAAAACGCGATTCCAAATTTTCCACTCCAAATTGTCCTACCATCCTTATCTTCCCAATCCCATCCAGACAATCCTCCCAGGCGGCTTATAAGACAGTGGCCCCGAGATAAACTCACATAGCCGATCCTATTTTGATCATTAAAACGTTTGTTTACCCGCCTCAGGAAGTACCAAAGATGGTTGGCTTCTTCCAAATTCTTCATTATTTTTATTTTGTTTTAATTTTACCGTTTTAATCAACTTGTGTATATTATCTGTGTCAACAAACTTGACGATTGTACTATTGATGTATGTACAGATTTCAAATAAACAAATAAAAAAAAAAAAATATGGAGGGATTCAATAAAATAATGATCATTTTCCAATATTGAGTACCTCTCTTGAGCCAGATGGGATCATACTCAATAGTTAAAATGATTTTAATGCCTATAAAGATAGGGGACATTGTAAGAAGATTTGGTGCAATTAAGACTCAATGTATTTATTACAATTAATCAATTTAATAATGTTTTCCTTAAACTGGTTGTTTGCTGAAAAAAAAAATACAAGGGACAAACCAGAGTCACGGTCTTCATCCTCTCCTAGAACATTGTATGTTGAAAATAGTCACCAATTTCCAGGAAGTACAAATTTCCTTTTGATAATAGTCCTCTCAAAGATTCCTAAAAATGGAGATACCCTTATATTCCGGGGTGTCAACGTTTATCGAAAATGAAAGGGCTTAATTTTGCCATCTTCTAAACATTTAGGAACGAGACATAGGAACATAAAAAGAGAATCTGTCATTTAGGAAAAATTACTAATAACATTTTGCCTTTTGAACGCATATATGACACAACGATTTTTTTTTTGTTGAGGTATTGACAAGTATTAACCATCTATTGCACTTACTGTAAAGCAATTATTTCTTGAATACTCCTTGCCTGGGGTCTTTGGTTCCATTCCCAGATGGAATGGTCACATTTATTTCGAAAAACGATATGGCATCAACCCTATTTTTGCTTGAGAACAGCGTTAACCTGTGGACTACCCGTCCCCGAAAAATCCATTCGCATAGAAGCAACATCAGAAGTAAAATAAAATAAAAAACTACAAATTACTTACATGAGAGGAAACAGCAAGAGCAAGGAGAACCAGTAGATAAGGTACGGACGACATTACGACAAGATGTGCGATTCGCTCGGTCGTCTAACGCACTCAAGCCTTTAAGATAAGCTATGATCGATAAAGCTAAGAATCCTCTCTTGATTTATTTGTATTGGTATTTTATACATAAATGTATTTATTTATGTTTTATTTATTGATGGGCTTTTCTGAGAGTCATGGATTAAAAAACTGCGAAGGGCTTTTGCTAGAATCGAATCAGTTCTCCAAACTCACACTTGACAATTATTGATTAAGGAGGTTTCAAGAGGAAATAATTGTTGGAATATATTCAATCATATAAAAAAAATAAAATAAAAACATTTTCCTAATTACGGCCTCATCAACGACCAATTTCAAATTCGAATTATACATGTCCATTTTTGAAATTTAAGTAGCTTAATAAAATACAAACACTTCTGCAGAATTTGAGAAAAAGTATTACCTTCATTAATTGAAATAGTGTCGTTCAAGAATAAGATTGGACTGCACATTTGTGCTCTCTTAAAAACTGTCATTTTTAGCGCGGTTCCTCCCTCCCCCATAGGGAGGAACCCCGCTTATAGGGTTGATACAATGAAACAATCCGGAAGTGCCGACTAGATAATTTCGCGTTTCAGAACCCCTAGAGACCGAAAATAACGGTGGTTCAAATTTGTATATATATATATATATATATATATATATATATATATATATATATATGTATATATATATATATATATATATATGTATATATATATATATATATATATATATATATATTTATATTTATATTTGTCTGTTCGCTCATTTCTGGCTTCCCTAATGGTCCGATTGTGATGAAATTTGGTACAAAAATCCGTCGTCCAATTTGAAAGGTCAAGTTCTTTAACCAGCAGAATCCGCCCACTGGAAGATGGCGTTTGGGGCGAAATTCGCGCAAAAAAATCATAAGGTTTACGTTTTTGAGTTCATAAGCTTGTAATTACTCATTTTATAGGCTTCTTGGGCTAGGAAAACGAATGAAACCATTTTCAAGGCGATAGCTTTAACCGTTTTCAAGAAAATTGGGGAAAAAAAAAGTTTTTGAATACCGTTTTTGGTTTGGGTACTTAGAATCATGGGATTCAGTTGAAACATTTTTTGAATGTTTGAATTTCATCAAAACTAACATGTTAAACTTTTGGTTACGTTTGGAGTTAAGGAAGGGTTAGAATAAAATATTTTATGGACAGACATGAAAAGTTTTGGGAACTTCGTATAATTTCATTAATATCTTGATCACGGTTGGGAAATCGTGACAAGTGGATAGAAAATATTTGAAAGCTTTATAAATTCTCTACAAAAAAGTCCGTCTCGCAGGACTACATCATCTTAGCGCGGTTCCGTTCATATCCCAAGTCTAATTTGGAAAGATTAAAATAGAAGCAGTTATTATTTTGGTTCCACCAGTCTTTTTTTTTACATTAATTATTATAATGGCGTGTCAACCCTTAAGGTCACTAACGCCATTCCTGCGAGTAGTAAAGTCATGAAAGGTCATGATTTACAATCTTACCTGGAAGGGTCCGCTACACTAGAAACAGACCCGCTAGTGACAAGGTCTTGGAATCTTGGAAATCTATATTTCTAACAATAAATTGTTTTTGTTATTTTACTTAACCAGTTTTATTGTCAAATACATTATCCAACTATAAGCAATTAAAAAATAACAAGAAATAAAACAGATAAAAAGAACCATTGGAATAAACGAAATCAGAATCCGCTTCACAAGATTGTCAACGGTATTCGAGATACTAACGAAATTATACAAAGTTACCAAAACTTTTTTTGTCTGTTAATAAAATATTTTATTCTAACCCTTCCTTTACTCTAAACGTAACAAAAATTTCAACATATTAGTGTTGATGAAACTCCAACATGCAGAAACTGTATC
Organism: Gonocerus acuteangulatus; assembly: GCA_946811695.1. Classification (NCBI taxonomy): domain Eukaryota; kingdom Metazoa; phylum Arthropoda; class Insecta; order Hemiptera; family Coreidae; genus Gonocerus; species Gonocerus acuteangulatus. Next base: position 30,869,855 of record OX328128.1, read on the forward strand.
CCATAATTCTAAGTACCAAAATCAAAGACAAAGAACCCTCCCTAGGAAGGACGCTAGGCAGTTGAAAAGCTATATATCTTGGAAATCCATATCTCAAACATTAAATTGTTTTTCTTATTTTTCTTAACCTGTTTTACTTTCAAATACATTATCCGACAATAAGCAATTAAAAAATAACAAGGAATAAAAAACAGACAAAAAGAACAGTTCGAATAAGCGAAATCAATTACTTTAAAGTTTTAAGCTCTTATTTCTCCGATTGACATCGCCTAATCAAAACTTTCATTAGAACCTTTTTTTAGAGCATTTAATAAGCTTTCTAATGGTATTCTTCCGTTTACCAAGATTCTCAACCTTTTTCGAGATATTAAGGAAAGTAAACAAAGTTACTAAAACTTTTTATGTCTGTTAATAAAATATTTTATTCTAACCCTTCCTTAACTCCAAACGTAACCAAAATTTCAACATATTAGTTTTGATGAAACTAGAACATGCAGAAAATGTTTCAACTGAATCCCATGATTCTAAGTACCCAAACCAAAAACGGTATTCAAAAAATAATTTTCCAATTTTCTCGAAAACAGTTAAAGCTATCGCCTTGAAAATGGTTTCATTCGTTTTCCTAGCCCAGGAATCATATACAACGAGTACTTAGAAGCTTATGAACTCAAAAACGTAAGCGTTAAGATTTTTTTGCGCGAATTTCGCCCCAAACGCCATCTTCCAGTAGGCGGATTTTGCTGGTTAACGAACTTGACCTTTCAAATTGGACGAAGGATTTTTGTACCGAATTTCATCAAAATCGGACCATTCGTCTTCTATCTAGAGAGCGAACAGACAAATATATATATATATATATATATATATATATATATAAATAAATATATACATATATATATATATATATATATATATATATATATATATATATACAAATTTGAACCACCGTTATTTTCGGTCTCTAGGGGTTCTGAAACGCGAAATTTTCTAGTCGGCACTTCCGGATTGTTTCATTGTATCAACCCTATAAGCTGGGTTCCTCCCTATGGGGGAGGGAGGAACCGCGCTAAAAGATTCTGAAACAATTTTTGATTAGGTGATGTCAATCGGAGAAGTAAGTGCTTAAACTTTGAAGTAATTGATTTCGTTTATTTTTGTTTTGGGTACTTAGAATCATTGGATTCAGTTGAAATATTTTCTGCATGTTTAAAATTCATATAAACAAAGATGTTTAAATTTTGGTTATTTTTGGAGTTAAGGAAGGATTAGAATGAAATATTTTATTAGGAGACATGAAAAGTTTTGGGAGCTTCGCATATTTCCTTAATATCTCGAACACCGTTGGGAAATCGTAGTATGTGGATAGAAATATTTTGAAAGCTTCCTAAATTCTCTATAAAAAAGATTCTAAAACTATTTTTGATAAGTTGTTGTAAATCGGAGAAATAAGTGCTTCAACTTCAAATACGTCTGTTTAGTTCTTATGGACGGGTTTTTGTCGTTCATTTTGTAAGTTTTGTCTCTATCCCTTAGTTTTTTTATTGCTTTTTATTTTTTTATTTTCTTATGTTAGGAAAATGTATTTGTGTGTAAAACAGAATAGGTAAAATGAGACCAATTTTCTGTTGCTAGAAATAATGAAAATTTTGGGAACTTAGTATACTTTCATTAATATCTCGAAAACGGTTGAAAATCGAGGGAAACGAAAGGTTAACATTCGAAAGCTTACTAAATGGTCTACAAAAAAGGTTCTGAAGAAATTTTTGAATAAGCGATGTCAATCGGAGAAATAAGTGCTTAAACTTTGAAGTGATTGATTTCGTTTATTCGAACCGTTCTTTTTGTCTGTTTTTATTCCTTTTTATTTTTTAATTGCTTATAGTTGGATAATGTATTTGACAATAAAACAGATTAAGTAAAATAAGAGAAACATTTCATTGTTAGAAATATAGCTTGCCAAGAGAAAGAGATTCGATGACGTCTTTTGAATATTTTCAATTGCCTTTATGCTGTTGGTTTTTTATTTTATTTTTTAATTGATTTTATTTGTAGAATTATTACTGTAGTAGAAGAACACAAGAAAATGTTGATATTTTTCAATGCATTGAAACATGAATGCATTGTATGAAATAAGTATCTGTAGAAGAGGATTCTTGGGTCTGGCGGACCCGAGCAGGTAAAGTCGTAAACCCCTTTGAACAAATATCTTTTGAGAGATCGTTGACCGTTGATAATGCAAGTTAGGGATTGTCGGGGTTCCGTCACTACTTCTTATAATAATAAGAAGGTCTGTTCTTCAAATAATCTATTTTCTTTTGAACGGGTTTTTGTAGTTGTTTTTTTAGTTCATAAGCTTGTAAGTACTCGTTTTATTGGCTTCTTAGGCTAGGAAAACGAATGAAACCATTTTCAAGGTGATAGCTTTTCGAGAAAATTGGAAAAATAGTTTTTGAATACCGTTTTTGGTTTGGGTACTTAGAATCATAGGATTCAGTTGGAACATTTTCTGCCTGTTTTACTTTCATTAAAACTAATATGTTGAAATTTTTGTTACGTTTGGAGTTAAGGAAGGGTTAGAATAAAATATTTTATTAACAGACATAAAAAGTTTTGGTAAATTTGTATACTTTCCTTAATATCTCGAAAAAGGTTGAGAACCTTGGTAAACGGAAGATTACCATTAAAAAGCTTACTAAATGATCTACAAAAATGGTTCTAATGAAAGTTTTGATTAGACGATGTCAATGGGAGAAATAAGTGCTTAAAACTTTAAAGTAATTGATTTCGCTTATTCGAACTGTTCTTTTTGTCTTTGATTTTGGTACTTAGAATTATGGGATTCAGTTGAAAAATTTTCTGCATGTTCGAATTTCATCTACACTAATAAGTTGAAATTTTAGTTACGTTTGGAGTAAAGGAAGGATTAAAATAACATATTTCATTTTTAGACATGAAAAAATTTAGGAACTTGGAATATTTTCATAAATATCACGAAAACGGTTCGAGATCTTGGCAAGCAAAAGATTACCATTCGAAAGGTTACTAAATTCTCTACAAAAAATGTTTTGAAGACATTTGCGATGGGATGGTCATATTTGGAGAAATAAATGCTTTAAACATAGGTAATTTCGTTTATTTGAACGAATCTTTTTGTGTGTTTCCTACAGTTTTTTTGCACTGTTCGTTATTTTTGTGATTGCTTATAGTAGTCAAATGTATTAGTCAATGAAACAGGATACGTATAAATAGAAACAATATTTTGTTTCAACGGCATCTTGGAATTCGAAGATGCCCTATGAATATCTAGATTACTGTACTGGTGTTGATTTCGTTCTTTAGAATTGTTTTTGGTATTCCCTATTTTCAGCAGTTTTTATCTATTTATTATTTTTTTTTTTTAAATTCATTGAACAAAATCATATGAATTCGAAGGTGAGGAGCTAGGAGGCTTAGGGTGGGGGGCATTGTCCCTTGCCCCCCATTGTACACTTGCCAGTGTACCCTCTTCATCTGTAAGTCCTTTTCTAGAGTCATAAAGATAAGCCTCCAAACAACCTTAGGAATGTTGGATTTCTAATTTTTGCCAGTATCAGAACAGCCGCTCTTTACATACCACAGTGGTACTGACGTACCGGTCTATACTAGTTGCACTCCACACGGTGGTAGTACTTGGTGTATGCCGCAGCGGATCGCTCATTATAACCTTATTTTATACGTATTAAATAGGTACCTAAAAAAAGTTTATTTGCGTATAAGTGTTGCGTTATTGGGATTAGAATAAAATATTTTATTAACAGACATGAAATGCCTCGGAATCTTCGTATATTGTCCTTTTTTTTTCATTTATGGTGCATCGAAATCTGAGCCATTAGCACCATTTTTTCCTTATGAGCTTATATAATACTTAGATTTAGCTAGCAATAACATTTTACACCGCAATTAAAGTGACTTACTCTTCTCATAAACATAATATTTATATTATAATATAAACGTAATACATTAATTTGTCTGACAAAAAAAAAAGTCCGACCCGCAGGAACTGCATCATCTTAGCGCGGTTCCGTTCTTATCTCAAGTGCGATTAGTGAAGGAATATAGCAGCTATCGGTAGGTATTAGCAACATTTTCAAAACATTTAAGAAATCGTGGGAATTTCGATATAACCATTCAAAAGCTTACTAAATTCTCTACAAAAAAGATTCTGAAGCAAATTTCGATGGGGCAATATCAGTCGGAGAAGTAAGTGCTTAAAATTACGAAAGTGTTAGTTTTGTTATTTTAAACGGGTTTTTGTCACTGTTTACCTCACTTTTGTTTTTTAAGTTTATTTAACGGTGGAATGAGTACTTCATTAAAGCTGAGAAAATAAGAATCATATTGGTAATATAGTTTTCCTAGAGTGAGCGTCGCGATGAAGGGAGAGTCCCATCCGTTTAGAAAACTGTCAGTTTCCATATGTGGCGCTTTAAGCTTCCTTCTCTTTGAGATTTTATTTTATATTTTTAACAAAAGATCAAAACCTACCAATAGCTGCTACTATTCCTTTACTAATCGCACTTCGGATAAGAACGGAACCGCGCTAAGATGATGCAGTTCCTGCGAGTCGGACTTTTTTAGTAGCGCAGTTAAAACTGACAGTAAAAACTGTAAGCGAGTGGCCGGCCTAAGACAGTCTGTGGCTTCAGCAGCACTACAGTTGTACTCTTCAATTACATTAAGAAATATTTATATGAGAACGTCTGCCTTAGAATGACAGAATATTTCACCTAGTTGTGAAAAGCTCATATTTTTAATTCCATCAGGAAGTTGCCACTTGTATGTTGAGAATAAAAATGTTAGGTTATAATTAAACTTGATAAACATGGCAGTGATGTCAGCTGATTGTGGCGCGAAGAGAAATGGCGGGTAATTGGGAAGCGTACAGCGTAATGTTGTAAGGGATTTAATTACTGCATGCCTTTCACAGAGCGATTACCCTCGTCCCTTCTTGGGCCGCACTAATGAAAAAACTTTCCCTTCAGTATTATTTTACGCTTCTTGTTGGATATTAAAATTTCCTAGGTGCTGTGGCAACACTGCTCCTTCTGCCCTTTGCCCTGTGTCAGAAGGATGGAGATTTTTTTTTTTTTAATTTTCTAAAACGGAAGTCGATGTCAAACGATCTCCGAGAAGAACAAGGCGAGTTTTCTTGCTAAACTCGAGTGATTTGGGTATAATCCACGTAATATCCTTATTAACAGGGGTACCAACCTTCTCTGAGATTGCTTTTTCTCCTTACAAATTATGAGGGGGCCCTACAGCTTATTAACCGAAGGGAAATTATGCCCCACCACACTTTCCCTCATTATTCTCCGAGTTTGTTTTTTTTTTTTGTTTTTTTTTTATTTTCTCGCCCTTTTCTTAATTATCAGGAATACGTTCAAAATTAAAAACTAAGGGGGGCCTCCACCCTCGCTCCTTTGGAGACCTCTTCTCGGCGGGAAGCCTTTGAAGCTCCCTCTTTATTTTCTTTTATAAATTAAGGGGGTTAAACAAAAATTATTTCGGCCCGGGGGGTGAGGAAAAGGGGAAATAAAGCAGAAAATAATTAAGGTCTACTATTTCGGAAGACCTCAAAATCGATATACTTAAGAGACAACCATTACTGAAATAAAAACTAGGGGAAACCACGCATCGTATTATTAAAAAAGTCCGACTCGCAGGAACTGCGTCATCTTAGCGCGGTTACGTACATCTCGAAGAAATGGAAAAGATTAGCATCACAAATCACAGGAAACTGACAGTAGCCAACGTACACAGAAGAGGATAATTCTTAATCTGTATAACTCAATACAATTATGTACTGAAAACGTACTTACTCTTCGACTACCGCTGAGAAGGCTCTATTCTAAACAACCCCAAATTCGTTGTCATTTTAAGTATCTTGTTTTACTAGCAAATTCGTTTTACTGTTATAATCAACTGTAAATATGTGCTTCATGGCGAATAAAATTCCATTCTCTCGTGGGTTAAATCTTCCTTAAAATAAGAAATAACGATAACTTCAGTTGGAGGCTATGAGGAAGGTTATATAGACAGGAGAATACAAAACAAACTACGTCATCATGATTACCACAGCCACTCCAAACTTAGTACCAATACCCTTCACCATTTCTTAGCTTATTTTACCACATACCTTATTTTACTGATAAATGCAATTTAAAACAAAAAACAACCAATTAAAAAGTGAGATAAACAAAGAGAAAAAGCCTTTCAAAACAACAAAACAAACACTTTTTTAAGTTTTAAGCACTTATATCCCTAATTGACATTGCCCCATCGAATATTGCTTCAGAACCTTTTTTGTAAAGAATATAGTAAGCATTCGAATGGTTTCCTTTCCCTTACCACGATTTCCCAAAACCAAGATATTTACGAAAAATGTATGAAGATCCGAAAACTTTTACCGTATATTAAGAAAATAATTATTTTCGCATACTTCCTTAACTCCAAATATAACCAAAATTTAAACAGCTTAGTCAGGATTAATTTCCAATATGTAGAAAATATTTCAATTGAATTCCGCGATTCTAAGTACCCACAAAAAAATAATGACTTACAAAAACATTGATTCCAATTTTCTCAGGAACGGTTAGAGATATCGCCTTGAAAATGGTTTCATTCGTCTTCCTATGTTAAGAAACATATAAAACAAGTACCTGCAAGCATATCAACTCAAAAACGTAAGCCTTACGATTTTTTTGCGCGAATTTCGCCCCACAAACTATCTTCCAGTGGGCGGATTCTGCTGGTTAACGAACTTGACCTTTCAAATTAGACGACACATTTTTGTACCAAATTTTATCAAAATCGCACCATTTTTGAGCTCTCTAGAGAGCGAACAGACAAGCATATATATAAATATATACACATATATTTATATATATATATATATATATATATATATATATATATATATATATATATATATATACAAATTTGAACCACCTATATTTTCGTGATCTATGGGGTCTGAAACGAGAAAGTTTCTAGTCGGCACTTCCGGATTGCGTCGTGAGGTCAACCTCAAAAGCGGGTTCTCCCTATGGAGATAGGGAGTAACCGCGCTAAAAGGTTGGCAATAGCTATATATAACCCGGCGAACTTGATAAGCCGCAAAAAAATCAACTCAACAAAAACAGACTTAACCAACGGCAATACTATGTTTAATACAATGGCACCCGTCCACCACCGAAGTTAAGTTACGTCTGGCGTGGCACATTCTTGAAAGAGTAATCGTGTTGGAAAGCCACGAAAGTGTAGATAGCACGGCACTAATAGCTCAGTGGTCGATAACCTGTAAACAATCATAATAGAATAAAAGAGAAAAAAAAACAACCTCGTAATATATTATTTTATCCATATAAAATTAGAAAAAATGTAATAAAATTTCAGTGAAAGCGAATGTCCAATGAAAAATTACTTTTTCCATCCTATTCTGGAATGAATTTCTTGTTGTTTGTAATAGAGCTTTCTGAGCAGAACTCGACGATGACGAGTGAGTAATTCCGTTACTGTAAGCTTCCAGTAAATAATTGCACCTAAATCTCACTTTTTTTAACATTCCTTTAAAGTGTGAGTTTAACAATTTTACATATTATAAAGTATTTAGGAATGTCATTATTTCAAGATTTAAGTAATTTTATAAGTGCTTTGTTTCTCTGTATCTAATACTGAATGGCCTTTGGTCGGAAAGTAGCCCAGTGCTTTGTATTTATGCATCAGGGAAGGTACAAGAATATCTCTACGGACATGTAAAGGAGGTTCACCTGTTTCTGCATACAAACTAACACTAGGACTACTGAAAGCTACTATTGAGAGACGAAGGCCTGAGTTGCGTATGGTGTCAAGGATCTTCAGGAATACAGGACTGTACGAACTTGTTTGATGACTTTGAGCATTCTTTGATTTACCCACTACCTTAAAACATCTACTTACATAAACAAGCAAGATGGTTTCCTAGTGAGACCAAATTCTGAAGATACTGATCGTTGAGTTAATGCCGAAGAAGCTGAACACCCAATAAATAAATAAAAAATAATTAGAATATTAGGTACACTTACTCCAAGCTGTCTAAATGATACCAGGGTTAATAATTTATGGAAATGCGCTAAGATGACGCAGTTCCTGCGAGTCGGACTTATGATTTGGCATGTAATTTATATGTAGTATTATAAAGCCTTAACACCCATAAGTACAACTGCATGATAAAACTCAGCCCAAGCTAAACAGAGCCCTTTAGGTCATTAGGCAATTATTGCTTTAGTGAAAAGTTACTTGATATTTAATTAAACATATATTTGTAGAGGACAAGAGTTAATCACTAGAGTGAAACACTCCGTGCATTAGGAGAACATAAAGCTGGAGACAAGCATTAGTGGTTTTGGCGTAGGAATTACTCGGGAAGCGGTGCTAGCTTTGCGGTTTTCTAACGACTCCTTGGACAAATCGTCCAGCTAATGGACTCGCTATGAACTAGATCGGTGCTTCAATTCCCTAAGTGGCAATAGCTCTCGGGAAGGATGACGATGGGCTAAAAACTCCTCCAGACACCATCAGTCAGCTAGGGGGGGGGTTTCAGGACCCCCCAGGGACTTGGATCTGTAATTATTGGACGCCCCCTTCCCTCAGAACCAGAACAATCTTCCTCGTGTCACCATCTGTCCACGCCTTCTTATAGAAAGGAATCGTCCGTATTGGTGTTCCGCAAGGCTTTACCTTTAGACCTATTTGTTAGTTTTCAAACAACTATAGAAATATTTTCATTTGCGATTGGGAACGTCAATTTTCACCATACAGCAATTCCTGCAATGATTGAAGCTCTTCATGATGTAACTGGAACAACGTCTTGGCAAAATGTTTCATGGCATTTTAAATAGGGCTTAGTCCCTGAATATGTTTTGCTTAAGATAAAACACCTATGGAAATTTTAGGCAATAGTTTTTACTAATTTTCGTATAATTTATTTAATCTTTACTTCATAACTATCTTATTCATTTAGCTGCCTTATTTTCATCTTAGTAATTGGTTCACTAATATGATTAGTCTAATATATACTTAACGCAAAATATGAAAGAATCAACTACCGGAATCGTTCCGGTATTTCTGAGCGTATATTGTAATTTTAAGATGTTTCCACGGAAAAATATTATTATTTTTTTTTGTATTTATTTAATTTTCTTTTATAGGAAAACAGATGTTATTAGTAGGAAGACTGATTGTCAGTTTTGTTTTCTGCGGAATTGTCTGATGAACTAAGCATTGATAGAGTGGAATGCAATCATGGTGCACTCCATTTACTGATAAAACAATGTGAATTTATATTTTCACATTGAAAATACACTTAAATCTTCTTCGATCCTATCTGCTTGAGTGCCCTGTTAATATATATATATATATATATATATATATATATATATATATATATATATATATATATATGTGTGTGTGTGTGTGTGTGTGTGTGTGTCGTACCACAATTTTAATTTTTTAGACCCAATACTTCTAAAATCTCCATAAGGAACGATTGTTCGTCAAACGAGGTGTTTAGTGACTATTTAGTTACTGGACGGATCCTTCTAAACGTGTGAAAGAGTAGGTAATTATCAGGGGCGCATATAGGAAATAATATCGGAGTGGGGCTGGGAGCATTTGGGGGGGGGGGTATGGAATACTAACAATCTAGAGGTTCGAATAGTTAGCCTACTAAAACGCTATTATATATATATATATATATATATATATATATATATATATATATATATGCTTGATGTTTATTTTTCTCCTCCTCACTTCTTCCTGGGATATTTCGATGGGTTCATCTCCATCTTCGTCATCCAGGTACTTGTTGTTTCTTCCTCTGTGGTTGCCAAGGGAACGAAATGCCGTTCCACCTAAATATATATACATACATATATATATATATATATATATATATATATATATATATATATACATATATATATGTGTGTGTGTTATCGGCAAAGTATATAATCAGGCATTCTATAGAATGCCTAAATCCAGCCGGCAATGTATGAAATAAAGCTTATTTCATACTTTGCCTAGGCATTCTATAGAATGCCTACTGTTCTTTAGGCAAAGTATGAAAGACAAAGATTTGTAGCTTGTAGGAGTAACTACCGGCGGTGCGATTGCGGATTTATATCCACCGAACATCGCGTCTGATGATGTCTAGGAGAATTAGAAGAATGCCTAGGACGACTTTTGGGCATATGTGCTAAACGTTTCCGCTCGGTCAAGAAGATATCAAAACCCTAGTTAATCTAACTCGCAGAAATTAATAGAATTCTATTAATTTCTGCGAGTTGGATTGACTAGGGTTTTGATATCTTCTTGGCCAAGCGGAAACGCATAGCACGTATGCCCAAATGCGACAGCTTACGACAGGTGAATATAAATTTCAATTATACTTCTTCATTAAGGATTATTGCGCATGCGCATATTTACAAATACGCTGTTTACGCCGTCTTTTATAACCTCCATAACAGTGAAATTTAGTGCTTAATAACTTCTTTCCTAGTTGAGAGCAACTTTTTTTTTTAACCCTTTGATGCATGATTTTTTCTTTTCGCATAAAAAAAATCTGAGAGGTAGAAATAGGCCTCAGGATAACGGGAAAAATTCATCGATTTTTCGATCGGAATTTATGAAAAACTGAAAGATGCCTGTAGGCATCATTGTGCGTATGGGGAGGAATGTTTTTTGAATGAACATGTATAAGCATTCACATTTATTGAAACATATAAAGAATTTATGAGTTAAAGTTAAAAAGAACTCTCTTCTCTTTTCATCAAAATCACCAATGGTAATCCTTGAAACATGATATGCCTTTAGTTAAACACAAATAAAGTTCACATTTATCACAGTAACCACAAGTTTGGTTCTTGCAGTTTTCCATCCTGACTCATCTTCTGAGATGCATCAGGCAGTACATCCTCGAACAAATCATTCAAATCTGAGAAGGGATCATTCAAATAGTCGCCATTTACCTCTAAAACATTGGCTGAAAATACGCGAAGGTTCAGAAAGAAAATTCTCGTCGACATCCTCATCATCCTCACTATCATCTGGTGTTGTGATTATATGAAAAATCTGTGTCTCCTCTCCCCATTATCGATCAGATAATGGGATCCATCGATCGGACCTCAGTACCAGATGCACGATGGTGCCCACAGGAAACCAATGAAAAACCACAAAAATTGGCACAAAAAAATAAAACTTCAATAAAACAAACTTTCACTTCGTAAAATACACCACTATTACTAAGGAGTACGATTTTTTTTTTAGGTCAGAATGGACGTTTTTAATAGTATTGTGGCCTTGCGAAACGGGTCGCCTCGGGGTCAGAAACGAGACTCCTGGTTTTGTCAACATTAACTACTCTTGGACAAACTGTCCTATTCCTTCTTGGGAACAAAGTACAAAATGTTCCAGTCCCTTTGACACTTGTTGATGCTTACAGGAAACGAAATATAATTTGAAAAAACTCGACATAGTGCTCTGGGAGTGTAAAATATATGATGCCTGCAGGCATCTCGATGCAACAAAGGGTTAACGGATTCGTGTTTAGTGCATCAAAATACGTTATAGTGCAAACTTTGAAGAAAATCTGTGCTGAGGACGCTCTCCTTCAGTTTTATCTCTCTCTTCATTGCATTTTATTTTAGTGATTTGCATTGATTCTGAACACTCAAATTCTACCTGTTGTCATTTCTTTCAAGTATCTAAGTAAAGTCTTTGTAGTATACTCAAAACCTTTTCAATTTTATACAATGCCAAATAATCAACAGGTATTCTATAGAATACCTAGGCATTATATAGAATGCCTAGGCAATGTGTGTAATACGATGTAGAAACTAATACATTCTACACTTTGCCTAAACCACTCGGGCATTCTATAGAATGCCTGGATTCTATACTTTGCCGGTAACATATATATATATATATATATATATATATATATATATATATATATATATATATATATATATATATATATATATAAAATCTGAACTAATTGAATTTACTAATACGGGTTTTATGGCACATTTTACCAATTTCAGGGGGGCTGCAGGCTCCCTCAGCCTCCCCTCCTTATACGCTCATGGCACACGTCACAAACCCTGCATACTGAGAGGAACAAGCACTACGCTCTAGCATCCCCAGCGAAGTGTATTGTCCTACTATCTAGCGGTGAATTCATGTACTAGTTCGACCTTCCCTCGCCACTTCGCTGCACCATTGAAGCAATATTTTGGAATATACTTAAACAAGCTGGAATCAATCTGCCTATGATAGCTCTCTTTGAGGATATTACCTTCCTTAACATTCATCAGCTGTTTTAGCTAGCAGGAAGAGATGTCAGTACAACACGTATGTTAACCCTGAAAAAAGACAAGTAGTCTTCTTTAAGTAAATATCCATATATGAATATATAAATTAAGGAACGCTTTTTCTCTGATGGGCCAAATTAATACAAATTTTACCTTAGGGACTAAGGCCCTAAAGGACTAAGCCTTTAATCGGCATTTAAAAAAATAAATACGTACAGGATCTCCTGCATCTTTTTTATTTTTTTTTTACAGCGTACCTAACCCCGGGCTATCTACAGGTTACCAACCTTCCTAAACATCGCCGCTGTAACAGGTCATTTCTTAAACGGCTCCTGAAATGAAAAAAAGCTAACATTCTGCAGAAGAGATTCGGCATCTTCTGTATGATAACCCAAGGCGTTAGCACTGGACCACGGGTTAGCCCAGCATTTCCATAACATTCTTATTCCTATAGTCATTTAAAAAGCTTGGAACAGATATAGTTAATAATTTCTGAAAAATACTTGAGATGAAAGAATCAAACGGAAGAAAAGTGAGATTTTAGGCACCCAAAACTCGGAAAACTTACAGTTATTCAAAGATTTGATTAGATTTTAAATGACTCATATCCTCCACAGTGCTCCTCGGCTTTTTGTCTAATTGTGGAAGACTAAAAATGGTCAGCCATACCCTAAACTCCTGATGAACTTCAAATACCCCCCGACTTTTGTTTACCTCCTGATTTCAATTTCATTGACGGTGAGAAAATGTAAAATCGTCTTTTTTCCAATGCTACACATTCGAATGTAACACGATTAGGTGTCTAAGCCTTTTCTTTGCACCACCTGGTGATGAACTCATCTTCATAGTATGCATATGATTATTTAGGGCACATGCTTCTGTGGTTTTTGGCTACTATCGCCTCTTTAGCACTAGCTACTCACAGTCCGACAAATAACAGACGGCCTATGACTGTCGCTTCCGAATCCAGTCCTGCCAATGTTTTTGGTTTCTTTTTGCTTTTCACCAATAAAAATAGGTCCTCTTTACAAAAAAGTTATTTTGACAGATGCTATTCGTACAAAAATATTATAGCTTTTTCAGATCGACGGTTCAGTTCAATTCCACATGCACGAAAGTTCGAGTGAAATATTCCCTTATGGTTCCAACTCCCATTTCATGGGATAACACGGTAAGTGAAACATTATAAAAACTGATTATGTCTCGTTTAAGACTAGGGAAGGCTTTGAGGGGCCAGACGAAAGAAATAGTGCCTAATATTTATCAATACTTAACCAAAGCTAAGTATTGATAAATATAAACTTATCACTAGGACGTTTTAAATCTCCTTGTGATAAGTTTATAAGACAGAGAATTTTTACCGCCAATTTCTTGCACGGGAAATATAGGCCACGCCCTTTTCCCCACCAACTAAACTATCTATTTGAAAAGGCTTTAGCTTAAATTGTTTTTAGCCTTAGCTTTGGCTAAGTATTGATAAATACGAGGGCTATCCAGAAAGTCGGTTACGTTTTGCTCTCTAGCCGCTATGGGCTGAGATATCACGGGCATCTTGATTCAGAGCGTTCGTCCTTTTATTGGCTATCCAGCCGTGGTAGTGGGAGGTAATTATTGCTGCTCATTCCTGTACAATACTAGTTTTAAATGTGAGTCGTCATTGAAAATCCCGCGACCTGTGAAGTGCGGTCAGTGATACGGTTTTAGCGCGGTTCCTCCCTCCTCCATAGGGAGGAACCCCGCTTATAAGGTTGATCTCATGACGCAAGGCGATAGCTTTAACCCTTTTCGAGAAAATTGGAAAAATAGTTTTTGAATACCGTTTTTGGTTTGGGTACTTAGAATCATGGGATTCAGTTGAAACATTTCCTGCATGCTCTACTTTCATTAAAACTAATATGTTGAAATTTTTGTTACGTTTGGAGGTAAGGAAGGGTTAGAATAAAATATTTTATTAACAGACATAAAAAGTTTTGGTAACTTTGTATACTTTCCTTTATATCTCGAAAAAGGTTGAGAATCTTGGTAAACGGAAGATTACCATTAGAAAGCTTACTAAATGCTCTACAAAAAAGGTTCTGATGAAAGTTTTGATTAGGCGATGTCAATCGGAGAAATAAGTGCTTAAAACTTTAAAGTGATTGATTTCGTTTATTCGAACCGTTCTTTTTGTCTGTTTTATTCCTTGTTATTTTTTAATTGCTTATAGTCGGATAATGCATTTGACAATAAAACAGATTAAGTAAAATAAGAAGATCAATTTATTGTTAAAAATGTAGCGTTCAAAGAGAGAGATCCCAAGGCTTTCCAAATGCCTTTGAGCTGAGACCTTTCTGGCCGACTTATGAGTTGGCCGACCCATACAGGTAAGATCATATATGAAGACCTTTCAAGACTGGTGATTCTATCTTAATCTTTCCAAATTAGACTAGGGATAAGAACCGAACCGCGCTAAGATGATGCGAGTCGGACTTTTTGTTAGCTAAGAACAGTAAAACAATTGAGATTTATCGCCAAATCTTTGAAGTTTATGGGAACGATGTGATCACTAAAGGTGGAGTGCGTCAATGGTGCATTAGGTTTAAAATTGGCCGAACTAATGTGCACGATGAAGAACGATGTGGACGGCCAAGTACTGTGGCCGATGAAATTATCACTAAAGTCGATGAGAAAATTAAAGAAGACCGTCGGAAAAGTTAAGAAGATCAATTCAAAACAAGCGCAGAGGAAAGTAAAATTTAAAAATGTTGCTTCTGCAGCAGAACGCCCGACCACACATAGCCAATCGAACTCTACAAGTACTGGATGTTTTCAAGTGGGAGGTGTTTCCACATCCACCTTACAGTCCCGATCTTGCTCCTAGCGATTATCACCTCTTTCCTTCAATGAAGAAATGGCTTGTGACACAGCGTTTTGATGTCAACAGGGAACTGAGTGATCGCGTGAGAACCTAGCAGCAGAATTCTATGACACTGGACTTTCAAACTGGTTCAACCGCTATGAGAAGTGTCTTAATTCGCATGGAGACTATGTAGAAAAACAGTATTTTAGTGTCACTTTCAAATGTATATGGTAAAAAAAAATTTCGTACTTAATTTTTTTTTTATACCAAAACGTAACCGACATTCTGGATAGCCCTCGTATTAAACACTATCTCCCTCGCCTAACCTCTCAAAGCTATCAATGGTTCTAAAGGAGACATAATCAATTTTTATTAAGGTTAAAGTAGCGTGTTTTCATTGTATTAGAAATGCAATTGGCGGAACCGCCGGGATTATTTCTCTCAGAATTTCGCGCATGCGGGATCAGAACTATTCCATCTCTGGTGGACTTGAATACTGGTCAAGCCAAGAGTTCTGTAGGAAATTTTACTTACCTAAGATATGATTTAAAAAACAGTGCATAAAACATTCGATATAAATGGGAAAGGAAAGTGTGTAAGTTGTCAGCCCTTGAGGAGTAGGTTATGGAAGCAGGTTTGCCAATCTCCAACATGGTGGCCCTTCAATTTTCCCGGGGTTTACTACCTCCCCCCGCCTCAATCCGGCGAGTTTACAATCCTGAGCGAGTCGCTCCTTCCTCGGGGATTACGACTTCCGTCGTATCCTGTAGGGATTTGCTATCGACCAATTCCCTAGAATCGATTCCAATTGAATATACTATAAGCTGGCGAATTCAGGAGGCACTTTCTCATTACATTGATTTAACTTTTTTTAGGACAGAATTTATAATAAAAATTATGTCTAAAATGCCTGGTTTTTTGTATAATCGTATTACCTAGGGATATAGCCGAATAGATATAGCTTTGTAACGCACATGTAAAAAAACGTTTTTCTTGGGAAAAAACAAGATATGTTTTATGGTTCCATGACATTACCCGAGTTAACGGGGGCTTCATAAAGCAGCCCTTAAAAATACATTGTGCAAAAAAAAAATATAAAACTATAGGCCAGGTAATAATAGTCAAAGTAAAAAACAAGTTAATGGCTTTAAATTCCCATAAACGTTTTAACACCCGAGTTTACTCGTTTATGGCAACAACGAAAGAGCATCTTTACCCGAGGATCCTCGTTAAGTAAACCGTGGTTATATATATATATATATATATATATATATATATATATATATATATACATAAAAAAATGCTCTACTGATGATAAACTATTAAAATAAAATAACGATTTTCTCTGTACACTACATAGAATCAACTCCTTTCAAGTTATTTTTCCGTATAATGCATAATGTTTATTGATTTCTTTATTTAGTCTCATAACATTGGCGATGGACACTTTTAATACCTGATACTATTTATATTGGATATAGCGCACGAATATGCAACGATATTTTTTTTTTTTTTTTTTTTTTTTACGGCACACCAACTTCTAGGCCATTCGCGACATCCATGGTGCAGGAGGGAATTTTCTCAACGGATACCGAAATGAGATAAATCCTTGCTGCGGGTTGGACTCGAACCCCCACCTCCTGTATGATAATCAAAGGGGTTAGTCGCTAGTCCAGGGGAGACCCGTGTAAACATATAAAACATTTGTAAATGAAAAAATACATGAAATTAAATGGAATATTTAATTTTGTTGAAGGTTTATATGTATATACATGAGTACAGCTGGTCGCCAAAAATACTTGGACTACGTAGTATCATTTCATTACAAAGAGGCCGTATGGAGGAGGCTATTACGTTAATTCTAATTATTCGAACCAATTGAATTACCTTCATCAACGCCAAGTGTCAGAATTGTATTTTATTTATATAAATAGAATCATCAAAAACTTTAATCACGTTTTTTACGTCTGCCTCCATAGAGTTCACGTTGAGGACGGGACTTCCTGACAAGAAATGCCCCAAGAGAGGCACGATCAAGGCACGAAAAATGTCGGACGTAAGTAATACATTAAATAATTTTGAACATATCGCACTAGTATTTCTAAAGTGACGCAACTCAAAAATCGGTTTTATTCACACCGTCATAGTTATGACTGTGAAAGACATAGTAATTATATCTTGATCGACCACCAAACTGTATGTACCTAGATTCAGAGCTTGTACACCAGAGGGCACTTGTGTCACCCTTCCTGTCTTAATTCTAAGGCCCCTACATAGGCAAGAGTGACAAATTTTCAGTTGAGTATTATTTTGAGTTTTGTCACTTTAGAAATACAAGCACGATATGGTAACTTCCTTACCAAGCCTATAATGATTCGAAAAAAAATTATTATATTTTGGGTCATCTCTAGAAAAAATTATATATATATATATATATATATATATATATATATATATATATATATATATATTCATTTATTAAAAATATGGCTGGAAATATAGAGTTTTTATATCGGAAATGTCAGCGATGGGATTAGACAAAACAACAATGGGCTTAGGGTTTCACCCTGGAAGACCCCTCGCGCAACCCTAGTACGATACCCTAATGCTCTACTAATCCTAGAACCAGTCGACCTAAAAGGTTCTCACATCAGCTTCAGGAGACAAAGGCCACGTGCAGTCTAGATTTCCTCGTGCGCACCCTCAATGGATCCATGACTCCGGGCTATTGTCCCAGGGTTGGGGATAGGACAGCAGCACTTCTACTGATTTATTGTCCTTATTAGTTCTATCAATCTATTCAGTCAGCTGGTGGTGTTCTGATTGTGAGCGGTATGGGCAGCGATAGGGCATGGAGTTGTCAAACCATCATGACTTAGGCGTGGAGATGCTTGAATAGCCAGCAATTTGCGTTTAGAGGGGGAGGTAGTGAGAGGGTTGCCTAAAGAACATCTTTAGGCAAAGGTCTGTAATGCTGAAGTCTGTCCAATGTTTCTTAAGCAGGCTACATACGGTCAGGCAGGCCTCTCAGTTAGGCCTGAACAGTCCCCCTGAAAGCAGGTCGCCTAAACGTGTATATATTCCGGCCGGTCTGTCAGTTGAGACTGTTCAGGCGGCCGGAATATATACACGTTCAGGCGACCGGCTTTCCAGCGGACTGTTCAGGCCTAACTGACAGGCCTACCTGAATCGAGTCTAGCCTGCTTTATAATTCAGAAAATGAATACAAACAATTTGTAATACAATTTGCATAAATGCTAATTGATTGCGCCTCTTCGTGCATCTGTTTTCCGTCTGTATGGTTTCATTTTCGATAATAGTTCAATTCGTCGTTAAGTGCTTTTCTGTATTTAGTTGCGTCTCGTGCGCACCCCACCACCTTGTACAAGTCATCTGTCGTCAGTAAAGGTACAATCTTGGCTCCTTTCCCAGCCATCTCCTTCTGAATTCCTCTAGAATCGGTCATTTGTTCAGGAAATGGAACATGGTTTCATTTTCTTCCAGATAGCATCGACAGCAAAGCTTTTCCCTTCCTTCTCTCCAAGGTCTATCATTTAATGACATTACTTTTTTTTTTTTTTTTTTTTTTTTTTTTTTTTTTTTTTTTTTTTTTTTTTTTTTTTTTTTTTTTTTTTAACGGCGCATCTACATCTTGGCCATTAGCGCCTGGCTATCTACAGGTTGCCACCCTTTTATAATGCCAACATCACGTGGTCGGTCACCCATTCAGGTACTGACCACGCCCGACGTTGCTTAACTTCGGTGATCTACGGGAACCGGTGCACTCAACGTGGCTATGGTCGTTGGCTGGGAACCTGTTATCTTTAAAATACTCTGCCGCGTCAAATCTTTTCGGTATTAGTTCTCTGTACAGCTGTCTGGAGGTTCAGTCATTAACACGTTAGTATAACAATTATATTTATGTATCAACATATCTTATGTCAATATCAAGTTTGATGTTGTTCTCAGCAGAAATTCGGCGCCAATCTTTCCACCGTCGAACTTTACGTTTCCCATATGCCTTAATATAAATTGTATGTTTAATTTTAATTAACAATGCAATAATGAAGACAAGTCACTTTCTAAGAGAATTATGTGGTTTATTATGGCAATTGGAGTTTTTCAACGGTGTCATACTTCTTGTATCAAAAAATATGTCCTTATACAATACAGATCGGCAGACTGTATAGAATAATTTAAATTTCGAGTCAACATCTATTTTACTGTTATATAATATTTGTTTCTGCTTACCTATTGTAAATTTAACAACAGTAGCTTTTTTGCGCATGTTTTATTGAATAGTGGGTCCTGGTGTGAATATTTAAACGTATTCACTATTTATTATCATCTTAACATGTCCAGTGTTCGATGACTCAATTGAACTTTCCAATAAGATCTCAAAAGCTTGAATTGGAAGGTGCTTTGAATGAGTTGATCACTGCCTGTACTGGAGCCTCGATACTGGATACTGGGTCACAGCGGACTCTCCGGCAAAGAACGACGCCTGGGAAAAGAAACCTAATTTCTTCCCGCGGGAAGGCTCATTTCCCCGCCAATCCCCGACGGCTGGGGTGAGAAAGGAAATAATTTTCGAATTGTCGGCCCTGCGACTGGAATCTACTTATTTACGAGAGATTGGGGATGTTTCTGAAATTACCGCCTCGCCCCCCCCCCTCCTCCTTCGCTCTCCGGAAAGTTGTTTAGAAACTGACTGATGCTTCAGATTGATTTGATTCACTCAGTTCGCCACTAATGGAATCTACAGGACCGAAAACCTCTACTTATTAAAAAATTCTTCTCTCCGGAGCTCCGCTTCGAGAATCGTTTTCTGATTTTTCAGTCGAGTTTTCTCTAGATGGAAAATATGATAATTTTCAAAAATATAATGAAGAAGGGCTTCCACCCCCTTGCTGCATTTACAGAACTCCTTCATGGACTCCTAAATATACTAGGGTTCGCCAGATCTCGTTAGCAATTTTCGCAATAAATGCCAATGGAATGTGCCCTAAATAAATACAATTAAAGCATAGAAAGAAAGCAACCCTTACTAGGAGCTACTTGGGAAATACTAGAAAAATAAATATAATAATTTTCCATAATTTTGGTTTTTTGGCGACGAAACTTGAACGATTGAAGAAAAATCGATCCATCTGGAAGAAGGCTTTACTCCTGACCCAAATGACTAATTTGCTTAACCGGCCGCAATTTCTGTTTTTGTTTTTTTTTCAATGAACCTCAGTTTACTTCATGAGTATCTAAAGAGAAAGATGTGTTGTAAAAATTAACTAAATCAATCCATTAGGATGTTTTGTTTTTTTTATTGTGTTTAACGGCGTATCAACATTAGGGCTATTAACGCCGGGCTGTCTACAGGTTGCCACACTTTTCTATAATGCCAACAGTACGTGGTCGGTCACCCATTCAGGTTCTGACCACGCCCGACGTTGCTTAACTTCGGTGAGCTACGGGAACCGGTGTATTGAACGTGGCTATGGCCGTTGGCCATGAGGATGTTATTTGTACTTTCTTGCAACGAAACTCGTGAGCAACATGTGTTGTGGAAATCAAAATAGGTCAATTAAAATTTGGGGTTTACTCAGGAAAAAGTAATGAATCAGCTGTTTCTTAGGAAAGACCAAAACTATTCGTGTTTAATTATATATGTTATTTTACGCAAATTATTTAGGAATGCAGCGTAAACTAACATAGTAACGCCTTTCTAAGGAATGTGCATAGTAATGCAGCTCCTGCGAGGTGGACGTTCATGAACATGAAACAGAAATGAAACTACTGCCATCTTCACTTTGCTCTTAATCGCAATTCATGATTCCTTCGATTCATATTATAATTATGTTGTTCCGTTTATATTTTTTATAAACATTTTTAATGTTCTATTCACCGAGCTAACCAGGGAAATTGTGATTTGTGTATTTGTTGCATTTATTTGAGATATATATGTATGTTATACACAACGATGGACCCATGGAGATGACGAAGGGCCACCGTACCCATAATTACAAGAAGAGGCAGCTCCCCCCCCCCTCCTTTAGGACATCTCGTTAAAACTCTGTCGAGTTGAGGTAACGATCCCCGCCAAAACCTTCCCGCCCGAAAATCAGTAATGGCAACCCACGAAATGTTCGACCCAAGCCAGTGCTAGGCGGATATTCCATGTGATGTTATTTGTTCAAAGCAAATAAAGATCATTTTTTGTTTATTTATTTTGAGTGATTTGCCCAATAACGAGATAATATTTTAACTTATCCACATGAATCAAGGGGGCAACGGGAAGTAATAAACAAGAAGTTATTGAGTTTATCAAATTGTTTACATATATTTTTTAATCGAAAAAAATAAATTAATGAATAAGAAATAATAAAGAATAAATAAAAAATATTCTATAAATTAGCAATTACAATTATTAAATAAATATATATTGACAAACATTTATGTAATTGTACCCGTCCAATACCTTAAGGCAGCTACTAACATTATTGGAAAACATTTTTCAAAGGAATGTTTGTCGAAATACAAACACAAAAAAGGAGTGAAGCAGCTTCGTCTTTTGACGGAAAAAATAATCTTCTAAGATTATTATTATTATTTTTTTTTTTTGTATTTGTATCGAAGTAGCTTAGTTTTAAATTTACTTTAATTCAGGAAGAAGCTTCTAACTTAATGGAACTTCGTTTAAAAATTTATTTAGTTTTCTATCTAATGTTTTTTCCGACATTAAAAAAAAAAATGATATTCCTGCTTTTAATAATTTGAAAGAAAAATTATAATGTGAAGCGAATAAATGGCTAATTTATTTAAAAGAAGCAATTTCAATTGAGGTGAATGACTTTATTTTGACTTAATGGTTACTTTATCATTTTTAAATATTTTCATAGACTTTACTTAGAAAATATCATGACAGATATCCCTGATAAATCTAATAATCCGAATAAAACAAAGTATAAAATAAAAAAAAAAATTAAATGGCATTACAAAAATTCAATTATAAAATTAAATAAAGAAGTTTATTTCTTAAATCACAACCCCAAATGTTTAGATACTTTTATATATTTATTAGATTTAATTTCTGTAAAGACGTTTTTCTTTGCAACAAGCAAATAAACTAACAATTTTCCTCTTTTCCCCACCAAAAAACATTTATTGTATATAGATTTATTTAATGAAATATACGAGGTGTTTCCGGCCTGGGATAGAAGGAAAGGTGAAAGAAAAAAAACTGGTTTTACTGTTTTTCAATATATTCTCCTCTAAGTTCAACACACTTAATACAACGCTTTGGCAACATTTCTATACCATGAAAAAAATAATTTTCTTCTTTCTTAAAAAAAATGTTCTTCCACTGCTGCTTGGAGCTCTTCGTCGGTGTTAAATCGCCTTCCACGAAGGTCAGATTTCAACTTTGAGAAAAGGTAGAAATCGCTAGGAGCCAAGTCTGGGCTGTAGGGTGGATGAGAGATTTCTTCGAATCCACAGTCCTTCACAGCGGCCTTGGAAATCAATGCTGTGTGGACAGAGGCATTGTCTTGAAGGAGGCGGACACCTCTGCTTAACTTCCCTCGCCTCTTCTCTTTAATACCGTCTCGTAACCGGTGAAGTAGGGCTGCATAATACTCACCATTCATTGTGGTATTGCTTTCTTTAAAATCTATCAGTAGTATTCCTTTACAGTCCCAAAAAATTGTGGCCATTACCTTTTTTGTTGACTGCGTGACTTTTACCTTTAAAGGAGGCGCTTCTCCATTCCATGGACTCTCTTTTGCTGAGTGGGTCATAATATAGAACCATTGTCTCATCCCCAGTTACAA
The DNA here is from genome assembly GCA_946811695.1 of Gonocerus acuteangulatus. NCBI lineage: Eukaryota > Metazoa > Arthropoda > Insecta > Hemiptera > Coreidae > Gonocerus > Gonocerus acuteangulatus. Next base: position 30,892,909 of record OX328128.1, read on the forward strand.
TTGAGTCCAAAAAATTCCTTGGGTCGGCATTATACTCGCGTAAAAATGCTATTTCCTTGGTTTTTAGTCGCCGGTCAGAGAGCAATTCAGATTCCACAAGTTGGATTATTTCAGACGTGACAGCTTCCAATGGGCGACCGGGACGTGGGTCATCTTCTAGACTTTCTCTCCCTAACTTAAATAATTTTGCCCATTCTTTCACTGTGGAATACGAGGGAGAGGACTGCCCGTATACACAATCCAAGCGCTCTTTAATTTGCGCAGGAGTAAGACCCTCTTTACAAAAGAATTTAATTACCGCACGGTACTCGAGTTTGAACGTTGTAAAAATGGGGAGTTTCCTTCAAGGCTGGACACTGGCTGACAAGACTGAGGAAGTGCGGGCGATGAGTATGGAGTGAGCAGGCATGGACCTCCATAGGCGTACAGGTCCCGGCACGTTAGAAGGAGGGGAAGCAGGACAGGCCGGAAACTTATGGACCTTACTACGTCCCAAATGCTCGAGAGGGGGTAGGAAAGGTTTCTTCTTTTTTCTCGAATAGTCATCCTATCAACTTCCTCTGATCCCTTAGTAGCATCCACCTGCAGAAACATATTACTGCGATACTTCCTCACGCCTATTTCCTTTTCCTCAAATCCTATGAGTCTAATAGATTCTTCCTAATCAAACAAGCCACAACGCTTTCTCCGAACTGCACCATAAATTCTGGAGTCCCCCCCAATGGAGTATTATGGGTCCTCTTTTTTTCTCCTTTGCACTTGGGGTTCGCCACTTTCCCCCAAAGCCTAGCCTAGCCACCTACGCAGACAATACAGCCATCCTGTCTCCCCCTGATGTTTCTGTGGCATCTTTCCAATCTCTAGTAATTTTCCTGTTTACCATCCAAAAGGTAGATTTATTTTATGATAATGAAATCTAATGCTTGACAGGGTTAGGAAAGGTTCGTTTATTTTTACCCGTTTAGTTATGTTCTTCTTGTGAATTTATAGACATACGTTTATTTCATTTCATTTTAAAAAGTTTGATACCTAAATTAGATATGCTTTTCTAGGGGCTCCTTAGTGAAAATCTGATCCAAAGGTCCCCAGGCTGACACATGAGTTGTGGTTAATGTTATGATGATGAATCCAAGTTGTCGAAATTATATGAAAACAACATGGTGACTTCTTAGTTTAACGAATTACCAATTAAGTTTAATCAAAGCTCAAATATCTTATGGAAGGAGATATTATTATATTATGGAAAATATGTCTAACCCTCTCCATAATTGGTATTTGAAAGCAGTGAGTTGTCAGTGTATATGTAAGTAGTTTTACTGTTGTTAATGTGTTTGTTCCTATGTCATATATATCCATGTGTAAGTTGCTTTAAATCACAATGCCTCATAACACTTTTTATGTTCTTTGTTTGTCCACTAAGTGAGAGAGAACGAAAGGGGATGCTAGAGAGATACATGGGGAGAGAGAGAGAGGGAGGGGGGGGGGAGACAGAGAGAGAGAGAGAGAGAGAGAGAGAGAGAGAGAGTGAGAGAGAGGAGAGAATAGGATGGGTGACAGTAGATAGAGGGATTGTTGGTAATGCAAAGAGGAGTGGCACTAACGAGGCACACCCACGGCTAATGAGCTCTAGTCGTTTCTCATAATTACAGAACTCTCTCTCTCTCTCTCTCTCTCTCTCTCTCTCTCTCTCTCTCTCTCTCTCTCTCTCTCTCTCTCTCTCTCTCTCTTTCTCCCTCTCTCTCTTTCTCCCTCTCCTTTGGCTTTGCCCTCTCCCTCCCTCCCTTCCTATCACACATGAGAATTATGTGGTCTTCTGAAACTGTGGTCTGACAAGCAGTTGGCTACTCAGAATCACCATTCAAAATATCGACGATGAACTGCCTCAACGATTTCATCCCTGTAACAATGTTCTAAAGCCATTAAGAATGTCATTTTCCGTAACAAGCCACAAGCTCAAGGACTCATAAATTCCAGAGAATGGCAATAAATGGAGGAAGGATTATTCCTCAAAGAGAATTACTCTGGCAGGCTGCGTAAGTGCTGTTATGTGGTCACCGCAATCCTCACTATCAAGAGAGGGAGAAATGAGAATGCCGACGGTATGATAGAGAGAGAGAGAGAGAGAGAGAGAGAGAGAGAGAGAGAGAGAGAGAGAGAGAGAGGAGAGAGAGAGAGAGAGAGAGAGAGAGAGTGTGTGTGAGGGAGAGAAAGAGAGAGTGAGTGAGAGAGAGAGAGGATAGATGGCAGGATTCGAACCCATTTCTCCCTTGCCATCATCCACTTACTTCCTCACACCCCAACTTACTTCTCAACACAGCTAGCTCTGGATGCATTGTCCCGCAAAGTACCCCAATCCACTTGAAGCTGGTCCTCCTCCTCAGAAATTGAAAGCCAATACAATTCACATTTACATCTATTTCGGCAAGAGTTACTTCGAAACCACTCCAAGTGGGGTCCAGAAGGGCTTTTATTCCATTTGTCGAACGTCAATACATTATTTTGTCACATTCAATTTACTTCAAATTGTACTATAACATATTTGATATTGTGAAGGCATTAAACTGGTCTTTTTAATTCATTAATTGTAATAACAATAGGGAATTGTGCAAATTCCCACGAAGACGTCAGAACTTCTTGTTCAGGATCATTTATCATTCCTTGAATCTTTGTTAGTAGCCACATTGAAAAAAAAGTCCGACTCGCAGGAACTGCATCATCTTAGCGCGGTTCCGTTCTTATCCGAAGTGCGATTAGGAAAGGAATAGTAGCAGCTATCGGTAGGTTTTGATCTTTCGTTAAAAATATAAAATAAAATCTCAAAAAGAAGGAAGCTTAAAGCGCCACATATGGAAACTGACAGTTTTCTAAGCGGATGGGACTCTCCCGTCATCTCAACGCTCACTCTAGGAAAACTCTATTACCAATATGATTCTTATTTTCTCAGCTTTAATGAAATACTCATTCCACCGTTAAATAAACTTAAAAAACAAAAGTGAGCTAAACAGTGACAAAAACCCGTTTAAAATAACAAAACTAAAACTTTCGCATTTTTAAGCACTTACTTCTCCGACTGATATTGCCCCATCGAAATTTTCTTCAGAATCTTTTTTTGTAGAGAATTTAGTAAGGTTTTGAATGGTTATATCGTACTTCCCACTGTTTTGAAGATATTAAGGGGGGGGGGGGAAATGGTGCTAATACCTACCGATAGCTGCTATATTCCTTCACTAATCGCACTTGAGATAAGAACGGAACTGCGCTAAGATGATGCAGTTCCTGCGGGTCGGACTTTTTTTTTTTTTTTGTCAGACAAATTAATGTATTTTATATTATAATATAAATATTATGTTTATGAGAAGAGCAAGTCACTTTAATTGCGGTGTAAAATGTTGTTGCTAGCTAAATCTAAGTATTATATAAGCTCATAAGGAAAAAATGGTGCTAATGGCTCAGATTTCGATGCACCATAAATGAAAAAAAAAAGGACAATGTACGAAGATTCCGAAGCATTTCATGTCTGTTAATAAAATATTTTATTCTAATCCCAATAACGCTACACTTACACACAAATAAATTTTTTTTAGGTATCTATTTAATACGAATAAAATAAGGTTATAATGAGCGATCCGCTGTGGCATACACCAAGTACTACCACCGTGTGGAGTCCAACTAGTATAGACCGGTACGTCAGTACCACTGTGGTATGTAAAGAGCGGCTGTTCTGATACTGCCAAAATTAGAAATCCTACATTCCTAAAGTTGTTTGGAGGCTTATCTTTATGACTCTAGAAAGGGACTTACAGATGACGAGGGTTCACTGGGCGCCGCTACCTGGGGACAGGGTAAATGCCCCCCCCCCTAAGCCTCCTAGCTCCTCACCTTCGAATTCCTATGATTTTGTTCAATGAATTTAAACAAAAAAATTAATAAATAGATAAAAACTTCTGAAAATAGGTTTTACCAAAAACAATTCTAAAGAACGAAATCAACACCAGTACAGTAATCTACGTATCCTGTTTTATTGAATAATACATTTGACTACTATAAGCAATCACAAAAATTAAGAGCAGTGGAAAAAACTGTAGGAAACACACAAAAAGATTCGTTCAAATGAACGAAATTACCTATGTTTTAAGCACTTATTTCTCCAAATATGACCATCCCATGGCAAATGTCTTCAAAACATTTTTTGTAGAGAATTTAGTAACCTTTCGAAGGGTAATCTTTTGCTTGCCAAGATTCCGAACCGTTTACGTGATATTAATGAAAATATACGAAGTTCCCAAAACTTTTCATGACTAAAAATGAAATATTTTATTTTAATCCTTCCTTTACTCCAAACGTAACGAAATTTTCAACATATTAGTTTTGATAAAATTCAAACATGCAGAAAATGTTTCACCTGAATCCCATGATTCTAAGTACCAAAATCAAAGACAAAAAGTCCGACTCGCAGGAACTGCCTCATCTTAGCGCGGTTCCGTTCTTATCCCTAGTCTAATTTCGAAAGATTAAAATAGAAGCAGTTATTATTTTGTTGAGAGGAGATCGTTGACCGTTGATGATGCAAGGTAGGGATTGTCCGGGTTAGGTCACTGCTGCTTAATAATACATACCCCATATGTGTATGTATGTGGGCATATATATGTACATATGTGTGCGTGTATATGTGTATGTGTATATGCATATATATAAATATATATATATATATTATATATATGTATATATATATATATATATATATGTTAGGTATATTTACATAGATATGTGCATATATTAGTGTTAAATATGTCCTACTTGTATTTACAGCCCTGATGAAGGCTTGAAGTTCAAGCCGAAACGTCGGCACAATAAAACCATTTTTACGATAAAATGTATTTTTATTAAGTAGCAGTGACCGAACCCTGACAGTTATATTTTGGTTCCACCAGTCTTGAAAGGTAGGATTTACAATCTTACCTGGAAGGGTCGGCAACACAAGAAACCGTCCCGCTAGTTACAAGGTCTTGGAATCTTGGAACTCTATATTTCTAACAATAAATTGTTTTTGTTATTTTACTTAACCTGTTTTATTTTCGAATACATTATCCAACTATAAGCAATTAAAAAATAACAAGGAATAAAATACAGACAAAAAGAACACTTCGAATAAGCGAAATCAATTACTTTAAAGCTTTAAGCTCTTATTTCTCCGATTGACATCGCCTAATCAAAACTTTCATTAGAAACTTTTATGTAGAGCATTTAATAAGCTTTCTGATGGTATTCTTCCGTTTACCAAAATTCTCGACAGTTTTCGAGATATTAATGAAAGTTCCCAAAATTTATATTATTTCTAGCAACAGAAAATTGGCCTCATTTTTCATATCCTGTTTTACACACAAAATTTTCGCAACATAAGAAATTACAAAAATAAAAAGCAATAAAAAACGAAGGGAAAGAGACAAAAATTACAACAAGAACGACAAAAACCCGTTCATAAGAACCAAACAGACGTATTTGAAGTTTTAAGCACTTATTTCTCCGATTGACATAACCTAATCAAAAATAGTTTTAGAATCTTTTTTGTAGAGAATTTAGTAAGCTTTCAAATAGTTTCTATCCACTTACCACGATTTCCCAACCGTGTTCGAGATATTAATGAAAGTATACGAACTTCCCAAAACTTTTCATGTCTGTTCATAAAATATTTTATTCTAACCCTTCCTTAACTCCGAACGTAACAAAACTTTCAACATATTAGTTTTAATGAAAGTAGAACATGCAGATAAAGTTTCAACTGAATCCCGTAATTCTAAGTACCCAAACCAAAAACGGTATTCAAAAACTATTTTTCCAATTTTCTCGAAAACGGTTAAAGCGATCGCCTTCAAAATGGTTTCATTCGTTTTCCTAGCCCAGGAATCATATAAAACGAGTACTTACAAGCTTATGAACTCAAAAACGTAAGCGTTACGATTTTTTTTGCGCGAATTTCGCCCCAAACGCCATCTTCCAGTAGGCGGATTTTGCTGGTTAACGAACTTGACCTTTCAAATTGGCCGAAGGATTTTTGTACCAAATTTCATCAAAATCGGACCATTCGTCTTCTATCTAGAGAGCGAACAGACAAATATATATATATATATATATATATATATATATATATATATATATATATAAATAAATATATACATATATATATATATATATATATATATATATATATATATATACAAATTTGAACCACCGTTATTTTCGGTCTCTAGGGGTTCTGAATCGCGAAATTTTCTAGTCGGCACTTCCGGATTGTTTCATTGTATCAACCCTATAAGCGGGGTTCCTCCCTATGGGGGAGGGAGGAACCGCGCTAAAAAGAACAGTTCGAATAAACGAAATCAATTACTTTAAAGTTTTAAGCACTTATTTCTTCGATTGACATCGCCTAATCAAAACATTCATCAGAACCTTTTTTGTAGAGCACTTAGTACGCTTTCTAATGGTATTCTTTCGTTTACCAAGATTCTCAACCTTTTTCGAGATATTAAGGAAAGTATACAAAGTTACCAAAACGTTTTAAGTCTGTTAATAAAATATTTTATTCTAACCCTTCCTTAACTCCAAACGTAACCAAAAGTTTAACATGTTAGTTTTGATGAAATTCAAACATGCAAAAAATGTTTCAACTGAATCCCATGGTTCTAAGTACCCAAACCAAAAACGGTATTCAAAAACTATTTTTCCAGTTTTCTCGAAAACGGTTAAAGCTATCGCCTTGAAAATGGTTTCATTCGTTTTCCTAGCCCAAGTAGCCTATAAAACGAGTACTTACAAGCTTATGAACTCAAAAACTTAAGCGTTACGATTTTTTTTGGCGCGAATTTCGCCCTAAACGCCATCTTCCAGTGGGTGGATTCTGCTGGTTAACGAACTTGACCTTTCAAATTGGACGAAGGATTTTTGTACCAAATTTCATCAAAATCGGACCATTCGTCTTCTATCTAGAGAGCGAACAGACAAATATATATATATATATATATATATATATATATATATATATATATATATACATTTATTTATTTTCATAAATATGGCAAAGGTCCAAATAATAGTACTCCAGATTCTTGCACTATTTTATTTTTGATACGCCCTACATGTTTCGTGGCCTTATGCCACCTCCTCAGGGGCCACTAAATCCCTATGTGTGGTCAGCTCGCCACCCATACTATGACTGTACTGGGTGGCGAGCTGACCACACATAGGGATTTAGTGGCCCCTGAGGAGGTGGCATATGGCCACGAAACATGTAGGGCGTATCAAAAATAAAATAGTGCAAGAATCTGGAGTACTATTATTTGGACCTTTGCCATATTTATGAAAATAAATAAATGTACATAAATAAAGGTCACAAATCATGGAATTGAATATATATATATATATATATATACAAATTTGAACCACCGTTATTTTCGGTCTCTAGGGGTTCTGAAACGCGAAATTTTCTAGTCGGCACTTCCGGATTGTTTCATTGTATCAACCCTATAAGCGGGGTTCCTCCCTACGGGGGAGGGAGGAACCGCGCTAATACCTGCACTTGAAGAGGAGAGATGTTACTTAAGTATGGATGAATGAATTTAAAAGTGGTATGTATATAGAAGAAACCCGATGATCTTTAGGGCACAGCAGATAACGGAAAAGATAAGATTATAGGTCCACTTCTTTTCCTTCTTTACACTGCCGGTTTTTCCACTCAACCCCAAACCTTACTGACCACCCAAGCAGACGATACAGCCATCCTATCAATTTCTCCTGATCCTTGAGTAGCATCCTAAAACCTGCAGGAAGATCTTACCGCAATTGAACATTGGAGTGAAAAGTGTTGAATAAAAATCCTAGATATCGAATCTCTTTAGATGCTGGCAATGGAGATTTATTGAGGTGGACAGATGCGCATGTTCTTCGGTTGGGAGTGACTGTGACCACACTCTCAACTGGAGATCATGCCGGTATACCACAAAAAATCTCCACTGCCAGCATCTATCAAGGTTCGATATCAGCGACCTTGAAAGCCGACTGGCATGGAACCCTCACACAAGATTGAAAATACTAGTACCGAACTCAACATACGGTCTACTTTGACGAATCATTACAACTTACGACGCAAAACAAACTTGCAATATACAAAAAAGTCATTCGAGCGATTGGGATATACGGACAGGGGATCTGCAAAAACATATAATACAACAGAACACAGGAATTCCCGTGAAAAGCACTCCTCAAAATTGTAAATTTTCTGAATATCCAACAAAGCCTCAACTACAACCTTAACATCCCAGTTGTCCTTGACCTTCTAAAATACGTTTCCAAATGTTCCAATCTAAATTCTCTCACCCTCCTAATCCTGAAGGGTTCTTGTCTTCGCAGCCCCATCCAGCCAATTCTCTCAGGCGGCCAAACAGACAGTGGCCCGAGATAAACTTATTTAAATGATCTGGAAGTACTTGTATCGGTTGGCTTCTTTTCCCTATTTTGGCGTCCTGGTCGTTCTTGTGGCGCCAAGGAATGGATTACCTTCGTTAAAATCTTTGTATTTATATTTTCCACATAATTTTGAATATAAATTCGTTTACAAAATGTTTAATTATCAAATATTTATTTGGCCTTTATCATTTCTCATACTTGAAGAAAACTGTTTATACGCACTATGGAGGTAGTAGGTGGAGAATTGATTTTCCACATCATTACGCTCTCTATTAACCTAAATTTATCAAAGCCTATATATCCATAAAGATCATAATATGTCAGTCTCAATCATTCCATAGACTACCTTTATCTCTCTCCGAAATTCTCTTCCTCCATAAGTAGGAACATCCGGGTGATTTAGACGGACGGTGGTGGTACTGCATCAAATAGGAACACCAAAAAACTCCAGGTCTCCAACATAAATGATTTATTTTATTGTCATAGCATGCTTTCAGAGACTACAGCTCCATCACCTGTGCTTTTAGATCTTTACTGCAGACGGTTCACCCGTAGACTCAACGTGAGTCTAGAACCCGTAAGTCTACGGGAGAACCGCCTGTAGTATGGAACTAGAAGCACTGATGATGGAGCTGTGGGCTCCGAAAGCATTGCTATGACAATAAAATAAATCATTTCTGTTCTGGAGTTTTTTGGTGTTCCTATTTTATTTACTTATACTTTTTAATTCATGAATTTTATAGCTCTATGCTCTGTTTAATATTTTTGTTTAGATGTTGCTTAAGCTTTGTACTAGTTGAACAACGCCTGATACCTCACTGATTCGTAGTTCCGTATTCCACTTCCTCATGACTAATGATCTGTTTCCAGAAGGAAGGGTGTGGCTTCTGGACAAAGGGTTTTCATGTCTACATAACTCATTAACTGAACTCAGTTATCTATAGCCCGTTCATACAGACGAAAAAGTTCAATCACTCAAGTGCAAAAATCTGAGGACAATTTTTGATTTGAAAGCTGAAGGAACTAACTCCAAACAATGATCTAACCTACCTCATTCGAATTGAAATATTTACTTTTAACTTCATATTCCGATGGAATTTAAAGTAATTTATTCACATACTAAACAATAAATATCATTTCATATTCCGATGGAATTTAAAGTAATTTATTCACATACTAAACAATAAATATACTTTCATATTCCGATGGAATTTAAAGTAATTTATTCACATACTAAACAATAAATATCATTTCATATTCCGATGGAATTTAAAGTCATTTATTCACATACTAAACAATAAATATCATTTCATATTCCGATGGAATTTCAAGTCATTTATTCACATACTAAACAATAAATATCATTTCATATTCCGATGGAATTTCAAGTCATTTATTCACATACTAAACAATAAATATCATTTCATATTCCGATGGAATTTAAAGTCATTTATTCACATACTAAACAATAAATATCATTTCATATTCCGATGGAATTTCAAGTCATTTATTCACATACTATGTCATGTGGCGAAGACCACATCCAGTTACTTTTGAAGTAGCAGTTGTGATTTATAACAGTTACTCGTACTCGCTGTTAAGCTTACTGATTAGCTTATAGGTTCTTTGCTGGTTATCTACTACTTCTTGACTCGTTATCTACGGTTATAATTCATATTAGATAATGGCAAGCAATATTTATTAATAAAAGTCCGACTCGCAGGAACTGCATCATCTTAGCGCGGTTCCGTTCTTATCCGAAGTGCGATTAGTAAAGGAATAGTAGCAGCTATCGGTAGGTTTTGATCTTTCGTTAAAAATATAAAATAAAATCTCAAAAAGAAGGAAGCTTAAAGCGCCACATATGGAAACTGGCAGTTTTCTAAGCGGATGGGACTCTCCCGTCATCGCGACGCTCACTCTAGGAAAACTCTATTACCAATATGATTCTTATTTTCTCAGCTTTAATGAAATACTCATTCCACCGTTAAATAAACTTAAAAAACAAAAGTGAGGTAAACAGTGACAAAAACCCGTTTAAAATAACAAAACTAACACTTTCGTAGTTTTAAGCACTTACTTCTCCGACTGACATTGCCCCATCGAAATTTGCTTCAGAATCTTTTTTGTAGAGAATTTAGTAAGCTTTTGAATGGTTACATCGTACTTCCCACGATTTCTTAACTGTTTTGAAGATATTAAGGGGGGAAAATGGTGCTAATACCTACCGATAGCTGCTATATTCCTTCACTAATCGCACTTGAGATAAGATCGGAACCGCGCTAAGATGAAGCAGTTCCTGCGGGTCGGACTTTTTTTTTGTCAGACAAATTAATGTGTTATGTTTATATTATAATATAAATATTATGTTTATAAGAAGAGCAAATCACTTTAATTGCGGTGTAAAATATTGTTGCTAGCTAAATCTAAGTATTATATAAGCTCATAAGGAAAAAATGGTGCTAATGACTCAGATTTCGATACACCATAAAAGAAAAAAAAAATTAAGGACAATATACAAAGATTCCGAAGTATTTCATGTCTGTTAATAAAATATTTTATTCTAATCCCAATAACGCAACACTTATACACAAATAAACTTTTTTTAGGTATCTATTTAATACGTATAAAATAAGATTATAATGAGCAATCCGCTGTGGCATACAGCAAGTACTACCACCGTGTGGAGTGCAACTAGTATAAACCGGTACGTCAGTACCACTGTGGTATGTAAAGAGCGGCTGTTCTGATACTGGCAAAAATTAGAAATCCTACATTCCTACAGTTGTTTGGAGGCTTATCTTTATGACCCTAGAAAGGAACTTACAGATGACGAGGGTTCACTGGGCGATACCTGTACTGGGAATGCACTCCACCCTAAGCCTCCTTGCTCCTCACCTTTGAATTCATATGATTTCGTTCAATGAATTTAAAAAAAAAAATTAATAAATAGATAAAAACTTCAGAAAATAGGGAATACCAAAAACAATTCTAAAGAACGAAATCAACACCAGTACAGTAATCTAGATATTCATAGGGCATCTTCGAATTCCAAGATACCGTTGAAACAAAATATTGTTTCTATATATACGTATCCTGTTTTATTGACTAATACATTTGACTACTATAAGCAATCACAAAAATAACGAGCAGTGAAACAAACTGTAGGAAACACACAAAAAGATTCGTTCAAATGAACGAAATTACCTATGTTTTAAGCACTTATTTCTCCAAATATGACCATCCCATCGCAAATGTCTTCAAAACATTTTTTGTAGAAAATTTAGTAACCTTTCGAATGGTAATCTTTTGCTTGCCAAGATTCCAAACCGTTTTCGTGATATTAATGAAAATATACGAAGTTCCCAAAACTTTTCATGTCTAAAAATGAAATATTTTATTTTAATCCTTCCTTTACTCCAAACGTAACCAAATTTTCAAAATATTAGTTTTGATAAAATTCAAACATGCAGAAAATGTTTCAACTGAAGCCCATGATTCTAAGTACCAAAATCAAAGACAAAAAGAACAGTTCGAATAAGCGAAATCAATTACATTAATGTTTTAAGCACTTATTTCTCCGATTGACATCGCCTAATCAAAACTTTCATTAGAACCTTTTTTGTAGAGCATTTAGTAAGCATTCTAATGGTAATCTTTTGTTTCCCAAGATTCTTAACCTTTTTCGAGATATTAAGGAAAGTATACAAAGTTACCAAAACTTTTCATGTCTGTTCATAAAATATTTTATTCTAACCCTTCCTTAACTCCAAACGTAACATAACTTTCAACATATTAGTTTTAATGAAATTAGAACATGCAGATAATGTTTCAACTGAATCCCGTGATTCTAAGTACCCAAACCAAAAACGGTATTCAAAAACTATTTTTCCAATTTTCTCGAAAAAGGTTAAAGCTATCGCCTTGAAAATGGTTTCATTCGTTTTCCTAGCCCAAGAAGCCTATAAAAAGAGTACTTACAAGCTTATGAACTCAAAAACGTAAGCGTTACGATTTTTTCTGCGCGAATTTCGCCCCAAACGCCATCTTCCAGTGAGCGGATTTTGCTGGTTAACGAACTTGACCTTTCAAATTGGACGACTGATTTTTGTACCAAATTTCATCAAAATCGGACCATCAGGGAAGCCAGAAATGAGCGAACAGACAAATATATATATATATATATATATATATATATATATATATATATATATATATATATATATATACAAATTTGAACCACCGTTATTTTCGGTCTCTAGGGGTTCTGAAACGCGAAATTTTTTTGTCGGCACTTCCGGATTGTTTCATTGTATCAACCTTATAAGCGGGGTTCCTCCCTATGGGGGAGGGAGGAACCGCGCTAAAAAGGTTAATATGATCAAAATCAATTCTCTCAACTATGAAATAAGTTATTAAGCATTAAAGTTGACTGTTTTGCAGGTTATGAAGGATAACAAACAAGTTATTTGTGAACAAACATATTTTAATCGTTTCCTCTCTCTTTTTTGGATATTTTACATTTATTAGGTATTACATGCTATGCGTTTCCGCTCGCTCAAGAAGATATCAAAACCCTAATCAATCCAACTCGCAATTAATAGCATTACATTAATTTTACCGACTCTAGTCTATCCAACTCGCTAAAATTAATAAGATTCCATTAATTTTTCCGAGTAAGAAACCAATCCCTTTTTCTTTGTTAGAAACATCGCGAACTAATTGTAAAAGACTCATTTTTCTCACTAACATAAGCAGAGCTTTTTCATACACAAAAGCTAATTCACTGTTGAAGGTTACTTTACTCCCAGCAAGAACCAAAGCAATTGGTCATCGGAATCCTCCAATAGGAAGGCAAAGGAGTTATGCGCATGCGCTGAATCACTGATGAAATCACTACTGCTACTTCAAAAGTAACTGGATGTGGTCTTCGCAAAAAGACCCAATATCATTTCATATTCCGATGGAATTTAAAGTCATTTATTCACATACTAAACAATAAATATCATTTCATATTCCGATGGAATTTAAAGTCATTTATTCACATACTAAACAATAAATATCATTTCATATTAACCCTGGATTGACACTGCCATTGACATCTACGTTAATGACACCGTGGGGGTAAATTTTACCCCCATACTTTGAAAATATATAAAATAATTAAATTTCAATTTTTTCTTTTGCTTTTTTATACAAGAGCAACGTATAGAGCAGGAGCATCAAGAAAATATTCAAACAGGAATAAATCTGCCGAATATTAATTAAAATTCACAAAATAGCTAGGAAATCATAAAACTCAATATTGTTCATACTCCAAATAATTATCCTGTAAAAATGTTACTAAACTGAAAATAGTTTATACGAACAATAAACTAGAATGATCAAAAACTATAAAAAAAATAGGAACTTTAGAAAAATACAATGTTCTGTCCAATTGAGACTCGTTAACATTTAACACATTTTGGTGATCGGTGTGCATGGCCATTCTACACACAGAACATAGCGTTTTCGTCTTCCTAAATGTTTTCTGTTACAAAATAAACATTTCACATGTTTGTACAAGATAACGAAAGATGTTGAAGGTCCATCAGGAGTTGATTCATCTTCCGAAACAACAAGCATCAGTGTCTTCAGTGGTTTTGGTATGTTTTCCAGTAGGGCACTGTCACATGAGCTTTCACCAGTTGGTAATCCAAATCAAATAGAACATCTTTTCTGGGCAGTTTTCAGGCCATTTTGTCACTTGGAAAGCCGCAACATGGAAGTACTCGACCCGTGAAGATTTATCTTATTTATATTTTTATTTATTTATTTATTATTAAATGAGCGAAAAAGACATACGTTAACTACACCGTGGGGTAAAAAATACCCCATACACAACTTGCGACCTTCTCATGCAGCGATTAGCTGACAACTGGCGTTGTTTATAATAGGTCAAACCAGATAATACACTTCCGATTATTTAGGAAGAAGGAGGGAGTCTCTATGATTTACACAATTTAAGAAACACGCCATAGAACAAAGTGTGGGGTATTTTTCACCCCACGGTGTCAATCCAGGGTTATAACATAACAGAAAATGTAAAATATGTCAATACTAGAGCCCGGAAGTTAGGCAAAAGGCCTTTTTTATCTGAATGGATATATTGAAGAATCATATAGAAATAAATATGTTTTCGTGCATTTAGGAAGTGTAGAGACAATTTTTATTTTGCCTTTTTTGCCTATTTTGGCTTCCGTTGCCTTTTTTGCTCGTTATGCACTTCTTTTCTGCGATTTAAACATTTTAAAAAGCACTGTTCATCGAAAAAAGGCTGCAAAAATTAAATTTCATATTGCCGTCACAAATATCTATTCAAAAGCCTATTTTCCCAACCCATGGATGGAACTGAAGGGTTATAAATAACAGAACCTTCCTTAGTAGAAGGGATGCAGAAGCATAATGAATAGCAGGAAAGAGAGAGGATGAGAGAAGTACGTCTCCTTCCTCACACCCCTTTTGCAGTGACAATGGTGTAATTACCTGGTACTCCGGATTTCGAAATTATAAGATAATAAAGAGGTAGTTTTTCTATGATGAAAAACATTTTTTTCTGAGAAGGTCTATGACATTTGATACTTTGAAAAAGCATGTTGTTGTTGCTTGTAACAAGAGAAAGTAAGAGTAAGTGCACTAATTCAGTGATAAATTGATAATAAAGAAATGAATGAGTATTTAAAATACATATTTTCATTAATAATGAGTAAGATTCCTCTTTGCTTTCACTCCTAATAAATGCCTATTTTAATTAGAATACTGCCTATTTTCAGTATTTCAAGTGCCTTTTTGCCTGCCTATTTTAACCAAAAATAAATGCCTAACTTTCGGACTCTAGTCATTACAGTAAATAAAAGAGTGTAAACCTTCCAGTAATCAGGTTATGACAGCGGGAACTGTTCCGGTGAATATAGGCCCCGCCCTTTTCCTTCCAAATAATCTATTTGAACAGGTTCCAGCTTAAAATGTTTTCTGACTTAGCTTGGGCTATGTATTGAAATACATCATACACTATGTACCTTGCCTGACCTCTCATCCTAAACGAGACATTTTTTTTTTTTTTTTTTATAGTGTTTCATGTATAGTTTGGTTCATTGAATGGATTCGGAAATGGCCGAAATAGAAAGAGAAAATTACCCTCCCAAACTATCTCACTTGCCCAATTGAACTATTTTGTCTATCAGTATGGGCTATAGAAGAAAAATTTCATCCCAAGATGTCATGAAATTTAAATCAACTGGACTAGTATTCTGAAGGACGTGACTTCAAATCCCAACTGCAATTAAAACTGCACTGTTGTGTGATGTGACGAAACATTGCTACTTCAAGCCGTTTTACATTGTTGCATCAGAAAATCACTAACATAATCTTTTTGACAATGGTTTCTTTTTAACGTTTTGTGAAATACCATACAAAACATGGAATCTACAGATGTGGGTAAACTTGGAATAGTTTCAAGTAAGAGTGTATTTCGAACTAAACAGCGAAACGCAAAAATTATCAAGTTTCCTAAATACAAATCAAACGTGCGACATAACTTGACGAAACTTGTTTTATTTACGATTCTCAGTTCAAACATTTTTTATTATTTTTTCCCCTAGTCCTGTTTGGATTTTTGGGATTCTACTGTAAAAATGAATTTAATAATTCTGATTTCTTCCAGTTTATTTAACAATTCGTGTAGATTATCCTCCCGGAAATATTAGACTCTGCTCATGGTGCAGTATTTGCAGGACTATTGAAAGGCGTGGTGATGAATACAGCTGTGGTTCCACCATTAGAAGATGAAAGGGAAAGCCAGGATTGATAAGAAAGGCTTGGCTACTAGAGCATATTGTCATCCAGCTCTTTCATCAAGCAAAGGTAAACATCATCATAAAAGGAGGAAGTATCAGTAATTTTTGTTGAAAAATGAAGATATTCTGATGATCGGTGTTTCATTACATTTTCACATAATATGTCTCGCACACGGAACTATTCTTTCTATCTGTTGGAAAAACTAATATTTTCCTAGGATTTTTATTACAAATCTCGAAACCGGTGTTTAATCGAAGGTTTGTATTCAAAAGGGTAATAAATTTCCACCAAAAAAAGTTCCTATGTAATTTTTGGTTTAGCTGTCCCATTCGGAGACATCGCTCCGGGTCGAGTTTTCGAACGGAGATTTTTAGGCACCGAAACGTACAGGAATCTGGCAGTACTCGGCTCTCATTCCTCATCCTAATTTACCACGATTTTCTCACCATTTTGGGATAATTAATCAAATATACGAAAATCTCAAAACTGCTCATGTTTCTTTAAACATTTAAGTACTTCGTCAACAAGAAACGTACTTGAAATTCTTCATTTATAATTTGGATGAATACGAAACGTCTGGAAACTTCGAAATACGAATTTCGATTTGTCTCCACTTTTCTCTATCAAATTACTTATAGGAAGTAAATCTGCCTACATAGAAAGGCAAACTCGCAATTCCTTCAATATTATAAATATATATATATATATATATATATATATATATATATATATATATATATATATTTCTTTATTGATTATTACATCCTGTATATAAAAACATCTTGTAATATGATGAATGATACAATATGAAGGTTCTGTGCTCAAGGCCTCCCAACTTCATCCTCGATTAACGCCAGAAAGACGCTCAGATGAAGTTGAGAGGTGCCTACCAGTAGCTCCGATCCAGTAGGAGTCGAAGAGAGATCGGTGAGCCATAGAAAATTGTCGCACTTGAATTTTCACTTCTTTATTATAAATAAAGAAAGAGGAAACGAGCTAAAAGTACATAAAAACGATGTTCATGTCGGCGCAATTGGTGACGTTCAGATATACGGGCATGGAACGGGGACAATAATATCCTAACAATTTAATACATGGTTAATACTTCTTATTAGGATGGTTATTTATTTATTATTTTAGTTTTTAAAAAAAATATTTATGTTGCCTGCCTATTTGGGTTCACTGGTTGCTTGGTGTGATTGAGAGGTCCTATCTTGCTGTTGGAATAATTTGAAGCATGTATCCCGAACGCTAAACACAACAATCGTTCTCGGAACGCAATAATATGTAAATGAGCTAGTTTGATCTGTCCAGCTTATTGAGGGAAGGTTATGCTATCGGGAGAGAGAACAGGGGAGATAGGAAGGTTATGGAGGGAGAGCAGAGAGGTAGGAAGTGTTAATTCATCCATGGAGAGTTTGGCAGGATGTAGTTGAATGAGGTCTAATTCGGAGCCGGCAACTATAGCTATCTCTATGAATGAGGCGGGGAGCCAATCACTGAATCTGATGTAGGAAATTCGAAATGTTTGTAGAGCCCGATGATTGAACGGTTTGTCTATAGTTCTCGTTCAGCCGGGCCGAGCTCATGTTTAATGAAATTGTATCGTCCACCAACTCGCATAGTGGATCAAATCTGGGACTCAGAGGGGGAGTTTACAGTCGTGGGTTCACTGATTTGGTACATTTTTTTCCTCATGATTTTACATAGAAAAATAGTCGATACCTGTCTATACAATTAAGCATTTTCAACCTATTTTATTTTATTTCTCAGCTCAAAAGGCGCATTGGACGTAAGGCTCGGACACCTGTCTACTACTTTTCGATGTAAAATCATCAGAAAAAACCCGGACCAAATCGGTGAACCCACCACTGTATACTCCCTTTCTTAGAATATTGAAGGAATCCCTTTGTTATAGTGAAAGAGGGTGCTTTCACCCGTTAAACGTGCGTTTGGGCCGATATAATAAAATACGTATCGATTATTTTTACGTCTTTAATAAATACATAAAAATTCATAAAAATCTGCTCCGGACAATTCAAGATGAGGATAAGGATCGGGTATTAAGACGAGCAACGTTTTGGTTCTTTCGCCTTTTCTATAGAAATTAAAGTAGTCTAAATATATCTTTTCCATTATATATATATATATATATATATATATATATATATATATATATATATATTATTTATTTATTCGTGTAGATGACCCGAAATATCTAAATTTTTTTTGATCTTAGGAGGCATGGGGTCGTTAAAGCAGTCATCTTGTCTTCATACTAGTTTATTTAATAGGCCCGACATGTTTCGTGCATATTTTTTTCGCACCTCTTAAGGTGCACTTCTTGCTAGGAAGTCCTCTCGTTACCATGTACTCCCTCCTGAGTCTGGCTTAATACTCTCTAGTGGAGAATGTATCAAGTGCAATGAATGCCATACGAATTGTAACGAATTCAAGACAAAGGATTGCTCATGGTCCGAAGTATGTAACGCATATTTGAATAAAGTTCTTGATGAAGTTCAAGAAGGTTTAAATTGTGGTAAACGTGAAGTTTTGCGCATGGAAGACAATATGATAGGTACACCAATTGTTTACCGCAAGAATTGCAATTCTGATTTGTGCAACACAAGAGCTTCGCTACCTACGACGACTACTTCGACTACTCCGAAAACTACGACCACCAAGAGAACTACAACCACTACGGCAAAAAATGTGTCATCACAGCTTCTCATATCTTGCTTCTCGCTACTCCTCGGAATGATGGTTCATCTGGTCTAAATTTCTCAAATAAAATTACTTGTAAGACTACATTTTAATTGTTTTTATTTTAATTTCCGTACCTTTTCTAGCGAGGATAGGTCTAAAACGTAATTTGATTATTTAGTACGAACCCACAACACTTGCTGAAGAAATTGAATCTTTCAACAATAGAGTTTAAAATTTATGTTTCTAGACGGGGTTGGGGTTGATCAAGCAATATTGCAAGATTCTTCTTCTGAATGAATTTCTAGTTATATTTCATAGAGAAGCAACTGCTTAGGGATTAAAAAATTTATTTATTATTTTGTATCTGAAAAAAAGTGGATTGAGTAAGTTTTGTAACACAGATGTAAGAATAAAACTAAATATCCTTTTTCACATACAAATAAACTTTTCTAATATAAGCAATTACAAAAATACCCAGCAATAAGAAACTAAGGGAAAGAAACAAAAAGAGCTGTTCAATTAAACGAAACCAACTTTTGTTCAGAAAATAAGTCAAAAAAACAAAATAAATACATAAAAACAACAACAACAACAAAATCGCACAAAATTGTAGTTAAAGTGCCAATCACGTTAATAAATTTATTGGCGATATCTTTAAATAATCATCGCCTAAATAAATTAATCCATTGGAGAATTGAAACGGCATAATGATGAATGGTTGACACGCCGCACAGTGGTATTTTTAACTGATCTAGGTGGACAAAATTCGAAAATCCATGAAAACAAACCACTAAGTGGACCTTGCAGTATTTTCCTAGATAGTATATAGATTAAAAAACAAGAATCAGCCGACCCAAAAACGTCGACATTCAGGGATTACGGATTGTTCATATTACTCCATCTTTGAATGAATACTGCAGCTAAAAAAATTATTTGTCAGTACTACAAATTTATTTCCTATTTCAGAAAAGTAAGTATCATCTTCTTTCATTATTTACCGTAATAATTTACCATTAATTTTTGCTTTACGCGATGCGATTTGTAATACCCTTATTGGTAAGTCATCATGGGACAGAACTTTTTCTATCCGGCCTAGTTTTAATTTTTCCTTATAAGTCGATTAAGTATTGACATAAAAATGCAAGAATTAGCTGCTTGAACCTGCCTATTTAATAATAACTGGTTTTCAGAAAATATGCCCATATCGAAAAGGGAACTTTCTGAAATTTGGATCTTCAAAACCCACACAGAAAAACCCAGAAAATAGTAAAATACGAACACCAACAATTTGATTTACCAGAGGAGAAGGAAAAATGGAAAATAAAAGTAGAGCAATTTTTAAGCCGTAAGTGGCAAACACCAAACCGAACAAAAGTGATACAAAAAAGACGTTTCAGGGAACAGCTTGATACAACTTTGGATTACGATACATAACCTTATGTAGACGAAGATTTAGGTGTATCTGCCAGTAGTGGTGTGCTGTCGAATATTGAAGATGTATTTCATTGTTCACTATACTCGAGCAATCCGTATATTTCTAGCATGAGTGCAGAAATTCGTCAAAATAAGGAAGAGATCCATACCTTCCCAGGTGAAATAATTAATTTGTTGAATTAACCTTTACTTGACTAAAAATGATTTATTAGTTTTGATAACTCAATTTAGATTATTTTTTTTTGTTCTAATGTTGTGTTTTCAATTATAATTATTATTTTTTGCTTTTGGAAAAGTCAAATAATTTATAACAATGGCATATTAACAATAAAAAAAAAATTAATTTTTTTTTACATTGGGTTACATGATTTTGGAAAACACTTAAAACGGAATAAAAAATGGCTTTGAAACAGACAGAAAACATCAGTAAGATTTTATTTCCGACCCCTGAAATGGGGTATATTCGTGATCCGTAAATCATTTCCAGTAAGAATCCGTGATTAAATAATTTTGTCCAGCTAGACCAGGTAAAAATACCACTCTGCACCAGTAGTGGGGTGTAAATAAGGCGGAAACAAGTCACTACAAAGGCCAAGCAACGAGTGTGGTTTTGTAGAGTCCAATCAGTGCCAGTGACAATATGAGATAAATAAAAGGAATCAACAAGGAATGAGGAACAAAGGCTTCAATCTCCATCCATTGATTGTAAGATCCAGGAATCCCCGAAATTCCATTATGGCCGCCCTTGTCTGCGGTGAGAACACTCTATTTAAGGGCTAATGTCGCGAAGGGAAGGCGATTTTAAAGCAGTTCATTACATCCATTCATAGAAGGAGCTTTCTGATTGGTCCGATTCCTCTAATGACGCCCTATTGACTCCCTTCGGATCTTCTCTTCGATCCAGTCCACACTCTCCTTGCCGTATGAATTTCCCGTTTAGAACTTATTTACCCAGCATTGTACGGGACAATGCCGCTGATTGTTGTCAACAATGGATAATCTCCCAATCAGGGCGGCCATTGTGGGGCCGACCAATGCTGACTTGATTAACAATACTCGGCTAAATAGAGGAGGCCGTGGAGGATACATAACCTGCCGCGGGGGTAACCTGCAACCTGCCTCCTACAGCTGTTTATGTCTTCATTACGCGGGTCTTTTCAGCTGACGTGCCCGCCTTGGCACTAATGCGCTTATTATCGGGCATTGTTTGTCTAATAAATGCCTGCTCTGGATCTCATTAGAGCTCGGTATTCTTCGGCATTGTTCGCTAAGTGTAAAGCACTCCGTGAAATATGGTTCCTCGACAACACACTGGTTCTACATCTTTTAAGGCGGAAAATTAATATAACATCCGGTTTTTTGTTCTTCTTTTAAAAGTAATTGCTTCATATTATTTTATATACAAAATGGAGCAACATTAAACTGCGACAAATTAAAAAAAAACAGTAGTACAATGATCATCCAGAAAATGGTAACCTGACAGAAGAGGTTCTTTTAACTCGACTCCGTATTGGCATTCTCTACTTACTAACTGACACCTAATGGCTAGAAAAAAAACGTAACAGTATGTAAATAATGCAATGAACTATACTAAATAATTACTATTATATTTTCTCAATTTTCTTTTTTATACCTACAATTAGGAGGTATTTTTACGTTTTTGAAATTAATATTGTGGATATTAGAATTCATTTATTATTAACCTTCCATACATACTTCAGAATTTGCAAATCATCGAAACGGCATCCCAGAAAACAAATTATTAATAATAAAAAATAACCTATACAGATAAATAAAATAAAAACATAAATAGTTCTACTCTTTTGCATTTTTTATGAGCAGCTGTTTCAATTATTAATTTCCTTCCAGAGTATTGTGTATGCGGGGAACTATACTACGTACTAAATACACAAAGCTTCAAATTTTGATCTATTGATCTTCATGAGTTCACATATTGCTGAAATATATTATATTTATATAAAATATAAATATAATAAATTTTGGTGTGCCTTACAATATCGTATCAGAAATGTACGCAAACCATCCACGTACGCAACCTCCACGTACGCAAATTCTCAAACAAAATCCCTTCAATATTCGCGAAATTCTTGATTGACATATCATTATCTAAATTCTAAAAAGAAACAAATCTGTCATCGATTCGAAAGGTTTCCTGAAAATATCTTGAATCTGTACGTTCGATCATGACCACTTTTTGCCCAAAACTCTTAGACTTAACGCTCTGCCATCAAAGTAGCCTGGCAAGGACTAAGATTTCTTGCCATTGATTTTGGCTGGTCGGTTGATTTGGGCATCACCAAGGAATATCAAAATGGCATACAGGTTACAGATAAACTGAAGACCCCGACTGCTTGCTCTGAAAATTGAATAACTAGCTGACGTAGAAAACTGGTGTCTTGTTATTAGTATTTGATGTGGTTCCACCACCAAGCCAAATCAATATCATATATATATATATATATATATATATATATATATATATATATATATATATTAATATAGGAACTGTAACAAAAAAAAATGGGGGCTTAAAAAAATTGAGCGTAATTAAAGGACTGAATAAACTTAAACTGAAGAATATTTAAAGAGCGGCCATATTTACATACGTTATTAGGATGCTCCCGTTTAATAAGGCTGACAGCTGTAATTTTCACAGCTGTTTGCTCACCACAGCCTCCTCCATTATCGCTGCCGACTTTATTATAATAAGCGAGTGTAAATGTTTGAATTTTATTTCTCCTACTCCGTTAGTTCAAATGTGTGCGATATGCCGGCTTGGGCAGTAAAATGTTTAATACGCTCTCAGGTGAGTTTGAGTGTGTGAGTAATTATACAGCATGTATTCAAATTATATGGAGTTGTTTTCTACACCTATGGCCCATGAATGCGTGTAAATGTATATATATATATATATATATATATATATATATATATATATATATATATATATATATATATATATATATATATATATATATGTGTGTGTTATTAGTATTTACTCTATCCATCTTTGTTTATATCCCCGATAAAGGAATTTCCGTCAAAAGGTCGGCAATAATACCCCCACAATCTACAATATTTAAAAAAAAAGAAGGAAAAAACGACGTTTTGGCTTTTATCATGTAGAATTTGACCACTCGAATATTTAATAAAAGTTCTATAAAAAATACTGCCTAATTTTTCTCTTCTGTGAATTCGCCCTAGACAAAGGGACGGTTGCTTAGTTCCTTAAAAGGCACCAAAAATCCCTTTAAATACGCATTACAAGTGTGCTATGCGGGCTTGCCGTAATTTTTATTTAGTAATTAATTTAATCGTGAACGGGAAGGCAAATGCGTCTACTTAATATTATTTAGATATTGCAAATCTCTCTCTCTCTCTTTATATGTATATATATATATATATACCAAAAGTGTAGTTTTTTTCGCCACGGAAGTTGAGATTAAGTTCTAACCACCAAAATAGGTCTTTCTGAAGGAGGGTGCTACCCGTGTAAAAATTATGCCTATTTTCTTTAGGCATATTTTTTTAAATGTTTTCGAAACGGTTGGGAATCTTCCTAAGTGAGAGGTGACAAATGGATTGCCTGCTAAATATCATGAAAATAGATCGAGGTACTGGTTTCGGCTGGATTTTCTCAGTCAAAGAATCTTGCGCTGCGACCTTCAGACGTGGTTTTCGCTACAAAATGTTAAAAGGTTCTATATTACGATTTCTTATTTTATTAATCACAGCCGGCTGCACTGAGATCCTTCTAAATCTCCCTCTCTCTCTTTATATATATATAATTTTCCACGTATTTCTGATCTTTATTTACGTATAATTATTTATTCTTTATATATGGCCAAGGTCAAAAGAATAGTACTCCAATTCTCTTTGTACTATTTATTGTTTGTACGCCCTACACGTTTCGTGGCCTTTATGCCACCTCCTCAGGGGCCATTACATCCCTATGCGTGGATAGCTCGCCACCCATACTAAGACTGTTTTAGTATGGGTGGCGAGCTATCCACACATAGGGATGTAATGGCCCCTGAGGAGGTGGCATAAAGGCCACGAAACGTGTATATATATATATATATATATATATATATATATATATATATATATATATATGCATT
This sequence comes from Gonocerus acuteangulatus, assembly GCA_946811695.1. Taxonomy (NCBI): domain Eukaryota; kingdom Metazoa; phylum Arthropoda; class Insecta; order Hemiptera; family Coreidae; genus Gonocerus; species Gonocerus acuteangulatus. The sequence continues at coordinate 30,917,487 of OX328128.1, forward strand.
CTCAGAACATACCCTGAGGAAGCCGACAAAATGTCTTGCGAATGTCGTATTAGCACATTACGTGGTTATATTTAGAAGACCTTAAAACATTATTTACATATAACTACTCTAAATTTAATCTAGAGTTTTGTATGCCATAGTTTAAATGATGCAAAAAGGCAAGACATTGTTCTACTGTTGTCTTGCTACAGAGCACTAATGTTTTCGGATCTGGCGTTACATTTCGAGGACACTACAAGTTTATTTAATTTCCATGTGTAATATCTAAAATAAAAGAATTCCACCTAAATGTACCAGATAAATTAAATCATGAAAGCATACAGTTTTTTATTCGTAATGGATTTGCATATCAATCAGGCAGGAGTTATTAAATTGTTCTCCATCCAAGAATTGTAATTATGAAATTGTCTGCCAATATATTTAATTTGCATTTTAATATCTATACTCGGCATTAATATATCAAATGAGCCTTGCGGAAACGCAATCAAAAACAAGTTTAAATGCCATGTTCACTCCGAGCAACCTTTTTGCCAGATTTCTCTTGTATATTTTTCCTGGCTGCCGTGTTCCTTATTTAGTACTTATAATTTCACCTTCAGCTTGCCATTTTAATACAAAACTATATTTGTAGAAGTTTTAAAGGGAATGTGGCTATTCAAAGACGGAATAACACTTTTAAAAATTCGTTAACCTACATTTTTCCTGAATAATCGGATGTTCATTACTCATCAGATTTTGGCATTTACTATTGATTAGGTAGATAATACTGCTTTTCATCCAGTCACAGTAAATACTCGTAACAATGTATCAATTATTGTGTGAGAAATATATATTTTCATTTAGGGAAAGAGTAGAGGGGGCTCGACGTTGCCAGTTTTGCAAACCTTCCAAGCCCAGCTCTTCCTTGGCGTGAGTCTAGGAGATGGAGAAGTGACAACCCAGCAAGGCCGTCATTGGCTAGAGGCGCCTCCATCTTCCCCACCCGTTCACAGCCAAGTGACAAGTTATATCTATGACACTATAGAATACAATAAAGAAGTTTGGACGAATATAAATAGACAATACGTCCTACTCTATTAGTAATAGGCCTCTAAAAATACGATAATATTTATTAGGCGCATCATTACTTTATAATAATAAATTTATCAATATCTAGATGAATTTTTCAAATACAATATAATTATCTAATAAAGTGTAAACAAAAACTTTCACATTCTTTATTAACACTAGATTTACCAGACCAGTCATTTTGACTGGTCGTGCAATTTCAATTCAAAATTCCTACTACATAATATGTAGTATATGTTATATTATAACATTTGCTTTTCTAAATGATGTTATAACTTTTGTAGCTATAAGTAGAGAATACATTTTAATGAACTTAATGTTACTTTATGTATATTCGTAGCAAATTTTTTGATTTTGTCATTTATACGAGTACCAAGTCTGGTAAATCTAGTGTTAAAAAAATTATAAGAAGTCAAGGAATGCTAAACTAAGATAAAACGTAGGATCTTCAGAAAAATACATATTGCGAACGTTTCGGCATACTCTTTGGCATCCTTCTTCAGCTCTAAATCTGGTGAACAGTAATTCTTTGATTATATACTTGGTGGACGGGCGCCTCGGGTAATTAGATATGTATGGGTTACAAAGTTTTTGACCGATCTTTACCAAAATTGGAAGGATCTCACTCTTACCAATAATGATTATACATTAAAGGAAAGTCGCCATTCCTGATAATTGGATTTATATCGGTTTGATGTGCCAATAAGAGAAATGTGCTTATATGAAGTCAATGATATTCGAGAGTTTTAGAGTTTGATCTGAGTAGAAGCAAGACTGGCAGCCAATATCTTTGAAAGCAGAAGGATGTTGGCGTCAACAAAGGAGAAAGCATTACAGGTGATTACGAGAACGATCGAGTGAATGATGGAAAACCAGAGTGAGAGGGAGTGAGAGAGAGAGATACTACAATGAGAAAGATCTCAGTGCTGCCAACACGCCAGCTGTGATTATTCCTCAAACAAAACCCGCCATTCCTGATAATTACTCGAAGAGATAAAAGCGCGGGAAATGGCTTTCTTCGCGGGCCAATCGATGCTTCGCCCTACAATTAAGTAAGTGACGCAGGGCACTCGGACCATTAGTGAAATATTAAAGCGAGCCAATCCGAAGAGAGAGCTCCGTGAGGGGGGGGGGGGGGGCTGGTTCTATCCGGAATGTAATTAGACTTAGAACAGAAGATTACATCTCCAGCTTCGGGATTAAATTTTTTTCTTCAATCCCAGCAAATGGCGGGCGGTGGAACTGCTCAGTCGGACAGTTATCAGCCGGGACTGTGGATAAATACAGTTTTTTTCCCCATTTTCAGAGATCCCCCGCCACGACAGAAATTGATAACAGAGCCTTCGCAATATTGTTATTCTTTACAAGGTTTGCAGATGATAAATCAACAACATTTTTCTATAATAAAAGGAATTAAAACTTGCAAAATTAAATCAGCGTAGAGCCGACTTCAACTGGAATGACCGTTTTTTTTAGCCTTAATACTGGTCACCTACGCTGTGAATTCATAATATTTTGAATATATGCTCCTTTTTCTGAGGATCACTTGCCAGTATTTTGCAAAACATTTGGAAGTTTTTCAGCCTTCGCAAAGGGGCTGGTAAGCTAAGAGGTAGAGCATTTGGATCTTCTAGTGTTGGTGTACGGATCCTAGACCGTCCCTAAGACTACCAACTCTTTTTATTAATACATTGGGTATCTGCAAGGGGCAGAATCAGACGGCCGGAACATAGTTCTGACCACACACTCGATAGTGCGCTGTATCGTCATGAAGCAGATACCTCTACAGTATTTGCACCTTGTGGCTTTGTGGACTGCTCCGGACTGGTATCATCAGCCTTCCTTACAGATGCTATTGATAGCATTCCTTGTTTGAAAAATGGGATTTTAATACCCGTATAAAATGTCTGACAGCACTTTCACATTACATCTCGAAATAGTTGTTCTTCATCGTATATCTCAATCGTCTAATTTTTATCAAGACAATAATGAGAATAGGAACAGTTCGATTTTACACGTTGGGGTGTTTATAGGGTTAAAATACGCACCAACGGATGATGCGCTGGACACAATCTTATCTTCATTTAAGGCATCCTGGAGGTTGTGAAACGTCGAATAGTGTTTAGGTAAAATGACCCTTTCTCGCCAAAAGTGTAAAAATTATACAGTGCAGCAGCTTGTGGAAAAGGAGTCCAAAGGAAAGTCTTTAATGTCCTAATTAGATTTGGTTGGCCTGCACATGGGGAAGGTCTGTTTGTCTCAAGGAAACACTTGCACAGGCCAACCTACACTAATCATGATGCAGATGATGGAACTCTTTTACCGAAATCTTCTTTGCCGCATCATTAAACCGCGTTTGGCGGAACAGGCTTTGACTAGACCTGCTTCCTACGTTTTTGAGCGCACGAAACTAAATAAGGTCAAATATGTCACTTTGGCTGCAGAATAAATCGATCCTCCACGTCTAAAACTATGGACCCCGCACTTGGAGCCTATTAACGAAAAGTCCGATTCGCAGGAACTGCATCAACTTAGCGCGGTTCCATTCTTATCCGAAGTGCGATTAGTAAAGGAATAGTAGCAGCTATCGGTAGGTTTTGATCTTTCGTTAAAAATATAAAACAAAATCTCAAAAAGAAGGAAGCTTAAAGCGCCACATATGGAAACTGACAGTTTTCTAAGCGGATGGGACTCTCCCGTCATTTCGACGCTCACTCTAAGAAAACTATTACCAATATGATTCTTATTTTCTCAGCTTTAATGAAATACTCATTCCACTGTTAAATAAACTTAAAAAACACAAGTGAGGTAAACAGTGACAAAAACCCGTTTAAAATAACAAAACTAAAACTTTCCTAGTTTTAAGCACTTACTTCTCCCACTGATATTGCCCCATCGAAATTTGCTTCAGAATCTTTTTTGTAGAGAATTTAGTAAGCTTTTGAATGGTTATATCGTACTTCCCACTGTTTTGAAGATGTTAAGGGGGAAAAATGGTGCTAATACCTACCGATAGCTGCTATATTCCTTCACTAATCGCACTCGAGATAAGAACGGAACCGCGCTAAGATGATGCAGTTCCTGCGGGTGCGACTTTTTTTCCAGACAAATTAATGTATTGTGTTTATATTATAATATAAATATTATATTTGTAAGAAGAGCAAGTCACTTTAATTGCGGTGTAAAATATTGTCGCTAGCTAAATCTAAGTATTATATAAGCTCATAAGGAAATAATGGTGCTCATGGCTCATTTTCGATGCACCACCAAAGAAATAAAAAAAAAAAAAACAATAAGGACAATATACGAAGATTCCGAACCATTTCATTTCTGTTAATAAAATATTTTATTCTAATCCCAATAACGCTACACTTATACACAAATAATTTTTTTTTAGGCATCTATTTAATACGAATAAAATAAGGTTATAATGAGCGATCCGCTGTGGCATACACCAAGTACAACCACCGTGTGGAGTGCAACTAGTATAGACCGGTACGTCAGTACCACTGTGGTATGTAAAGAGCGGCTGTTCTGATACTCACAAAAATTAGAAATCCTACATTCCTGAAGTTGTTTGGAGGCTTACCTTTATGACTCTAGAAAGGGACTTACAGATGACGAGGGTACACTGAGAGGTACCTGGGGACAGGGAAAATGCCCCCCACCCTAAGCCTCCTAGCTCCTCACCTTCGAATTCCTATGATTTTGTTCAATGAATTTAAACAAAAAAATTAATAAATAGATAAAAACTGCTGAAAATAGGGAATACCAAAAACAATTCTAAAGAACGAAATCAACACCAGTACAGTAATCTTGATATTCATAGGGCATCTTCGAATTCCAAGATGCCGTTGAAACAAAATATTGTTTCTATTTATACGTATCTTGTTTTATTGACTAATACATTTGACTACTATAAGCAATCACAAAAATAACGAGCAGTGAAAAACACTGTAGGAAACACACAAAAAGATTCGTTCAAATAAACGAAATTACCTATGTTTTAAGCACTTATTTCTCCAAATATGACCATCCCATCGCAAATGTCTTCAAAACATTTTTTGTAGAGAATTTAGTAACCTTTCGAATGGTAATCTTTTGCTTGCCAAGATTCTGAACCGTTTACGTGATATTAATGAAAATATACGAAGTTCCCAAAACTTTTCTTGACTAAAAATAAAATATTTTATTTTAATCCTTCCTTTACTCCAAACGTAACCAAATTTTCAACATATTAGTTTTAATAAAATTCAAACATGCAGAAAATGTTTCAACTGAATCCCATGATTCTAAGTACCAAAATCAAAGACAAAAAGAACAGTTCGAATAAGCGAAATCAATTACTTTAAAGTTTTAAGCACTTACTTCTCCGATTGACATCGCCTAATCAAAACATTCATCAGAACCTTTTTTTGTAGAGCACTTAGTAAGCTTTCTAATGGTATTCTTCCGTTTACGAAGATTCTCAACCTTTTTCGATATATTAAGGAAAGTATACAAAGTTACCAAAACGTTTTATGTCTGTTAATAAAATATTTTATTCTAACCCTTCCTTAACTCCAAACGTAACCAAAAGTTTAACATGTTAGTTTTGATGAAATTCAAACATGCAAAAAATGTTTCAACTGAATCCCGTTATTCTAAGTACCCAAACCAAAAACGGTATTCAAAAAATCTTTCCAATTTTCTCAAAAACGGTTAAAGCTATCGCCTTGAAAATGGTTTCATTCGTTTTCCTAGCCCAAGAAGCCTATAAAACGAGTACTTACAAGCTTATGAACTCAAAAACGTAAGCGTTACGATTTTTTTTGCGCAAATTTCGCCCTAAACGCCATCTTCCAGTGGGCGGATTCTGCTGGTTAACGAACTTGACCTTTCAAATTGGACGACGGATTTTTGTACCAAATTTCATCACTAACGGACCATTAGGGAAGCCAGAAATGAGCGAACAGACAAATATATATATATATTTGTCTGTTTACAGGTTTTTAGCGGGGTTCCTCCCTCCCCCATAGGGAGGAACCCCGCTTATAGGGTTGATACAATGAAACAATCCGGAAGTGCCGACTAGAAAATTTCGCGTTTCAGAACCCCTAGAGACCGAAAATAACGGTGGTTCAAATTTGTATATATATATATATATATATATATATATATATATATATATATATATAAATATATACATATATATATAAATATACAAATTTGAACCACCGTTATTTTCGGTCTCTAGGGGTTCTGAAACGCGAAATTTTCTAGTCGGCACTTCCGGATTGTTTCATTGTATCAACCCTATAAGCGGGGTTCCTCCCTATGGGGGAGGGAGGAACCCCGCTAAAAACCTTTTTCCGATGTTTGTATACTGCTGGGTAACTTCGTTAGATTTAATCAAAATCGGACCATTTCTATAGTTGCAATAGCGCAATCAGACACACACAACAGGCATATGTAGACATTTTTTCTTGGCATAGAGGTTATGAACGGCACTACCCGATTTTCTTATCATGTCAATGTTAGAGCGCGTTCTGTCCGAATAGGGAGGGGAAAAAAAGTCCGTCACGCAGAAGCTGAATAACTAAGCAATTTCCTCAGAATTTGGGTTGTGTAGACTGATTTCCAGAACAATTTGCTTAAAATATCCTACACAAATAAAATAAAAACATGAATAGTTCTCTTTTAATTTTGTAATGAGTAACTGTTCAATTATTAATTTGCTTCCAGAGTGTTTACACATGGTACATACAACACTACTTAATAAATACTAAAAACTTCATATTTTCGTCTTTTGATCTAACGTAGGAACAGGATACAGTCCCTCTAGTGGGAGATAGCGCTCCTTGCGGCGGCCTTGCGAACCTACGACTGGCGGGCAATTCTATTGAAATATATTACAAAGTAAACTCCCCTTTCCGATTGACCGATTTAGCTCATTTTTACAACACTTCTTTCCCATCAGTTACCCATGAAGTATACCGCGTTTCGTTACAATACAGCAGAAATTACGACCGGCATAAGTATATTAGTAATTTGGGTCCGAGGTAAACCCCCCCTCCTAATGAACCGATTTAGTTTAATTTTACAACACATTTGTACCTGTAGATTACCACTACAAATACCAAGTTTCGTCGAAATTTCACAAAAATCACGGCTGGTAGTGGCGAATTGGTATTGTGGGTCCGAAGTAAACCCCCCCCCCCCCGTTATAATGATCCGATTTAGTTTATTTTTACATCTCACTTTTCTCTCTAGATTACCACTACGAATACCAAGTTTTGTCGAAATATAACCAATATTACGGCTGGCATGGTCAAATTAGTGTTTTGGGTTCGTGGTAAACCCCCCCTTCTGGTGGACCGATTTTGGTGGTTAACGAACTCGTTCAATCGTTTGCTAATTGAACGCTATATACCACGTTTCGTGAAGAAAAAACAAAAACTCTGGCCGCTATCGTGTTAACAGACATATATATATATTTTATTGATGTTTTCCGGTAGTGGGGTTGCTTAATTCCAGAGGGTGAAACAAACTTGTTTCACCCACTGGGATATATATATATATAGATAGATATATATAAATTTTAACGGGGGTCATTTTAGGTGTCTACTAGGTAGGATCGATAAAGATTTGAAGACATTTTTCAAAAATTCCGTCATGAGAGCAACCTCAATAGCTACTTTCCTTCGGAGGAAAGTGCTAAAACCGATAAACCCATGATCTTATTTATAGCAAGAGAAAAAAACATTTGGATGGTCGAATGTAATGAGGAACATATTTCAGACAAAAATTCAAGATCATGCCATTATCTACAAAACTTTCCCTCTCAGGTTTTTACATAACATTTACCATTTTTGAGAAAAGGTGATTCCAAAATTGACTTTAGTTGTATTCTTCATAATAAGCACGACTACACTGTTAGCTTGTCTAGTTGAAAGTATTCAGTATGTTTCTGCTTCTTCATTTTTGGCCTGAATAATTTTATGACCGGGTTTACAGACTTTTTCACAACGCTCAAGGAGAAAACGCAACACACAGAGGCATAATTAGGCTCACTTTAAGATCATGTCTTCCAAGTAGCCTTTTCATGCTCTCATCTAGTCAAAATTCTCTACACTTCTTGGCAACTTTCTGCTTTAGCGTAAAGCCCGAGAAGAGACGCGGAATCGAACCGAATGTCAGCAGAAAATGGAATGATAGACCGGAAGCGTAAAGACAGACAGATCGGAAATACGCCGGAGTGTACAGACAGAAGTGGCTTCCAAGCGAGCGCGCTACTTTCGTGACGCATTTCCGTTTCAATTTCGCACAATGTTTTCGAGTAGTTAGTTCATGACTTAAGCATTCTTCATACCTTCTACAGTGACTTCTTAAGCATTCTAATACCTCATACAGTTCATTACTTGTAGCTGGTCCACAATAAAAGCAGCTAGGCTGGGCTAAATACAACTTCCACTCACCCTGATGTAGTGGGACTTAGCTGTACGCATCCCGAAGCAGGTCGTAAAGTCCCGAGCTGGAATTGGGCTTAGCTACTTACTTCTCGGATCGATGGCCGGCCAATCGGGTAAGTGTTAGTATTTATTGCTGTCTCTCTTCACCGTCCTCTTCACTTCAATTACTCGGCTATTAAACAGGCCAAAATACTGCTAAAGAACTTCTCAACATTTTCTTCTTAGAACGATTAAATAAATGTATATTCTGAATTCCTGATCTGAGCGTGTTTCTGTAAAATGGTAATCCCGCTAGAGATTCTGTACATTAACATCGGTAAATGCGATTATTCTACAAACATTGCAACTATCCCTTACGATTTTGAAAATTAGATTGTCTTTAAACTACTCATCAAAAAATGTGGAAGGAATTGTTAATTTTCAGATCGCAAATTGAAATAGTTGGTTTCGTTTATTTTAGCGGTTCCTTTTAGCGCGGATCCTCCCTACCTCCTTAGGAAGGAACCCCTCCTATAAGATTGATCTCATGACACAATCCGGAAGAGCGGATCGGTTTTTGGGGCGAAATTTGCGCGAAAAAAATCTTTTCACTTACATCATATCGTCGATACAAAAGCAAACTAACGAATATGAAAATCACCACTTTTCAGAGTGGAAAAGTATTTATTAATAACTTTTTTTTGGACAGTCAAATATTCTTCAGATTTGACCTTTTGATAGTGGAATACTTTCCCTTTAATAGAGTGAAGTCAGATTGAAGAATTTGCCGCAAATAATTCCAGTAGAAATTATTAAAGATGGACAATGAAAGATGCATTTTTTCATATTCGTTAGTTTGCATTTGTATCGACGACATGCTTGCAAGTACTATTTTTTATAGGTTCCTTCACGTAGGAAAATGAATGCAACTGTTTTTAAGGCGATATCTGTAACCGTTGTCGAGAAAATTGGGAAAATAATCGTTGAATAAAGTTTTTGGTTTGGGTACTTACAATCATGGGATTCAGTTGAATTTTTTCCTGCGTGTTTGAAAGTCATCCAAACTAAATTGTTTAAATTTTGGATACGTCTGGAGTTAAGGAAGGGTTAGAATAAAATATTTTATTAATTGACATGAAAAGTTTTGGAAAATTCGTATGTTTTCTTAATATCTTGCAAACGGTTAGGAAATAGTGGAAAGTTGAAGGAACCATTCGAAAGCATATTAAATTTTCTACAAAAAAAGGTTCTGAAGCAAATTTCGATTAAGCGCTGTCAAACAGAGATATAAGTGCTTTTGTGTTTGTTTTGCTGTTTTGAACGGGTTTTTGTAGTTTTTAAGATTACTTTTTATATGTTTTTTTAATTGCATTTATTAGTAGATTTAGTATTAGGTATAGTAGAAGAAGACAAAAAATAAGAAACATTTGATATTTTTGAATGCATTTAACTGTGAAATAAGTATTTCTAGTTTTTTATTATCTTGGGTGTTCGGGGCTGGCCAACCCTTGGTGTAGGGTATATTTCCAGGTAAGGGTACACTGGCCGTCTGTCACGTATCTGGGGCCATAAAAGTATTTCCCGAAAGGTCGAACCAAAATAATAACATTTTTCTATATTAAGCTTTCCAAAATACACCAGGGATAAGAACGAATCCGCGCTAAGTTGACGCAGTTCCTACGGGCAATGTCGGTTTCCCTCTGTTTCCTTTATTGCTTGTTATTTTTCTAATTGATTGTAGTAGAAACATGTATTTGTCAATAAAACAGCATACGTAGATTAGATTAGATTAGATAACAGATGCCCGGATAACCAAGGAACCGCACCGAGGCCTACAGGGCCTATTGTGCCACCCGACGTGTCGTTCTGTTATAATACGAGACCCGTGTCCGAAATGAACCTCCTTAAAGTTGTAATGTTCAGTTCTGGTATACTCCTTTGATCATCAATTATCGCAGCTCCGAAGTGCAGGGTACCTCTTGGCTGCCAGTGTCGTGCATCTATAACAGCATACGTAAAATTAGAATCACTTTTTTTTCGCTTTGTGTGGTTTTGGTAGTTTACTATCTTATTCGATAGTTTGCTAATTTCAAGTTTCGTGGCAAAAAACGAAATCTCTGGCGGGGGTCGTGTTTTATAAATTTTAACGAGAATCATTTTCGGTATCTAGTAACCAGGATCAAACCTTGTTGAAACCTGTGCTTCACCGTCTGTTTTTGGTCTTCCATATTTATAGACTATCATATTTCCCAGGAGGCGATGCTCATACAGGAGTACATTCATGCAAATGTAACGTCCTCCCATAAAGAGCGTAATAATGGGATAATCGTATCATCAGCGTATCCATTCCTCCATTGAGTTATGCCTTTATAATCCAGCGGGGTATTAAAACGAAGCTATCCCCTTCCCCATGAGCGGGACTGTTTCCCTTCCGAACCACCAATCTACCGCCCTGCACGCATCGTCGAAGGACAAAGGGTGCGATTTGTGATGCACCAACACCCAGCACCCTAACCAAAACCCTCTGACGGTTCGGTGTCATTGTCATACATAAGGGAAGTGACATCCTTCTCTACGCCCTGTCATAATGGTTTACGGCGTGGGAAGAGCCATTCGAACAGGATCTACAAAAGCATGTGCATATGTACAAAAATATGTATAACGAAGCGGAAATGTAATAATATATTATATCAGAATACCTTGCTATTTAGTTTTATCGCACTACTAGTCCAAGGGGCTCTATTTGGAGTTGAGAAGGGGCAAGCGAATTTTTGTGGAAACATCATCAGGACAACTCAAACAAAAATAATTCAGGTATCTTTAAATCTAACAATTCCCGGAACATTCATATATATTTAAAAATCGAATACATATAAAGCAAATAGAAAAAATCACGTCGATTTTGTACTTTTCTCTCTCAGGGCACCAAAAGTAGCTAGAGGACCTTCCCAATGCGTTAACAGCTTTAAATATAAAAAGTCCGACTCGCAGGAACTGCATCATCTTAGCGCGGTTCCTGTTAATATCCCTATTGTCATTTGAAAAGCTTAGAATAGAAACAGATAATATTTTCCTCGGCCTTTGTTCAAAGGGTTTATGACTGGTCGGGTCCGCCAGACCCTAGAATCCTCTTCTACCGATACTCATTTCATACGTTTCAATGAATTGGAAAATATCAAAATTATTCACATATTCCTGTGTTCTTTTACTATAGTTATAATTCTACAAATAAAATCAATTAAAAAATAAAATAAAAAACCAACAGAATAAAGTTTTTCTTTTTTGTAGACCATTTAGTAAGCTTTCGAATGGTAACCTTTCGCTTCCCTAATTTTCAACCGTTTTCGAGATATTATTGAAAGTATACGAAGTGCCCAAAACTTTTCATTATTTTTTAGCAACAGAAAATGGGTCTCATTTTACCTATCCTGTTTTACACACAAATACATTTTCGTAACATAAAAAATTACAAAAATAAATAGCAATAAAAAACTAAGGGAAAGAGACAATAATTACAAAAAGAACGACAAAAAACCGTTCATAAGAGCTAAACAGACGTATTTGAAGTTTTAAGCACTTATTTCTTCGATCGAGATCACCTAATCAAAAATTGTTTCAGAATCTTTTTTGTAGAGAATTAGAAAGCTTTCAAATAGTTTCTATCCACTGATCATAATTTCCCAACCGCGTTCGAGATATTGATGAAAGTAACGAAGTTCCCAAAACTTTTCATGTCTGTTCACAACATATTTTATTCTAACCCTTCCTCAACTCCAAACGTAACCAAAAGTTTAACATGTTAGTTTTGATAAAATTCAAACATGCAAAAAATGTTTTAACTGAATCCATGATTGTAAGTACCAAAACCAAGCTAGGCTTTGTATTTGTGTCGGCAGATACCTGGGGTATATTTACAACTCTTGAGGATTAACTCGTAGCAGGTACATTTTTTGTGGACCCACAGGCAGTGAACGGACTCTCTATTCCCTCAAAGTATCTAACCTGTGTGAAGTTGAATATTGTTTCTAATTATACGTATCCTGTTTTATTGACAAATACATTTGACTACTATAAGCAATTACAAACACTAGGGAACATGCCAAAGAACTCGGAGTAGGAGCCTTGACAGTTTCAAGTCATTTGAAGGAAATCGGCAAATCCAAAACTGACATTTCATACGGTACAGCCTGATATATTTCTAGCAATGAATTGTTTTTCTTATTTTTATTAATCTGTTTTATTGTCAAATACATTATCCTACTATAAGAAATGACAAAATAACAAGGAATGAAAACAAAAAGAAGAATCGTTCAAATAAACGAAATCAATTACTTCAAAGTTTAAGCACCGCATTTCTCCGATTGACATCGCCTAATCAAAAATTGTTTCAGAATCTTTTTTGTAGAACATTAGTAAGCTGTCGCATGGTAACCCTCCGTTTACCAATATTTCAAACAGTTTTCGAGATATTAGGGAAGGTATACGAAGTTCCCAAAACTTTTCATGTCTGTTAATAAAATATTTTATTTAATCCTTCCTTAACTCCAAACGTAACCAAAATTTCAACATATTAGTTTTAATGAAAGTAGAACATGTAGAAAATGTTTCAACTGAATCCTATGATTCTAAGTACCCAAACCAAAAACGGTATTCGAAAACTATTTTTCTAATTTTCTCGAAAATGGTTAAAGCTATCGCCTTGGAAATGGTTTCATTCGTTTTCCTAGCCCAAGAAGCCTATAAAACGAGTACTTACAAGCTTATGAAGTCAAAAACGTAAGCGTTACGATTTTTTTTTGCGCGAATTTCGCCCCAAACGCCATCTTCCAGTGGGCGGATTCTGCTGGTTAACGAACTTGACCTTTCAAATTGGGACCACGGATTTTTGTACCAAATTTCATCACAATCGGACCATCAGGGAAGCCAGAAATGAGCGAACAGACAAATATATATATATATATATAAATAAATATATACATATATATATATATATATATATATATACAAATTTGAACCACCGTTATTTTCGGTTTCTAGGGGTTCTGAAACGCGAAATTTTCTAGTCGGCACTTCCGGATTGTTTCATTGTATCAACCTTATAAGCGGGGTTCCTCCCTATGGGGGAGGGAGGAACCGCGCTAAAATGGTATTAAATATACAATATTTTATAATTTATTTCGTAAGCTTAAAATGCATTTACGACCTCCGTGTTCCAGACAGAAACGTTTCATTATATAATAAAATAACCCATTAAATTTCGTTCAAATCAGTTGAGGACATTTTGTATTATAACTGTATAAATTGAGGTAACAGCGAAAAAATTAAGAGTTTTTAAATTTTAGGGAGACTCAAACGAAATTCCTAACATATTTTTAATCAACTAACCCCCTGAAGCTTTTAGCAACTTTTTACAGATTGAAAATTGGTTAATCGGCCCCGGTAAGAAAAACAGTCAGATTTTCATTCTTAGTAATTATTGAAAAATCTACAAATTGAACGTTTTGGCATGGTTTTTGGCGGGTTTGTTCAGCAATAAATGCCTAACAGATGGAGAAAGACCAAAAAAAGTCCAGAAATGAAAACTTGTTTCGTTTCTGCACATACTTATTTAAATTTTTAATGTAAAAAAATTGTCATTGGGAATTATTTCAAGAAACCAATTACTAAAATTCATTCTCTTGATGTCATTGATATAGTTTTTGCGGACGGTTTCTGCAACGGTAATGCTTTAGGAGCGGTGCGAGTGTTTGCGCGCCGATTCGCAAAAGAAGAGTGCTTAATTGACGAGTATTTTAATTAAATTTTAATATACTACTAGAGACTGGTAAATTTCATTTATTTACATTTTTTGTTATGTTATCAGCTATTTAGTTTAGTTATTAAATGTTCCCCTCTTGCAGAAATGTAACCATTACATCTAGCATTGATTTGATAAATTGCAGCTAAACACTGTATTAATGATATTTGGTGCACTTCATCTATGATTCGGTCTCTTAATTGCTCTCTTGAGTTGATTGACACAGAATAAACTTCCTGCTTCAAGGTTCCCCATACGAAGAAAACAATTACTAAAATTCCATATCTTTGAATAATATGAAGTAATAAATTCTGCAACATTTGAAGATGGTACGGGTGGCGATTATCACTTTTCTCTGTTGGTCATATTGCCTGCTGCGATATTCCCAATGCAGGCGTTGGACTCATCTCCGACAATCTGCTCTTAATTCTGCCTGGAATTGGTCAGCTTCATAACGAAGTAATAATGACCTACTCTCTCGTAGTCTATTAAAAGTTAACTTTTAATAACTAAACTAAATGGATGATAACATAACAAAAAATGTAAATAAATAAAATTTACCAGTCTCTAGTAATCTATTAAAATTTAAAGAAAGACTCGTCGATTAAGCACTCTTCTATTTGTGAATCGGCGCGCATACTCTCGCATCGCTTCTAAAGCATTACCGTTGCAGAAACCGTACACGAAAACTATGATCAGCATCAATAAATTGAATTTTAGTAAATGGTTTATTGAAACAATTCGCAATAACAATTTTTTTTCCCCATTTAAAATTTTAATAAGTAAGTACAAAAATGAAAACTTGTTTCGTTTCTTGTTTTGCGGTTTTCTCCAAAACGAAGCAAAAACGAGCAAATCTCTAAAGGACTTTTTGTCTTAGTTTTTTGGTCCCCTACACGCTCATGAAGTCTGAAAAAAAAGGGAGAGAGAGAGAGAGAGGAGAGAGAGAGAGAGAGGAGAGGAGAGGGAGAGAGAGAGAGAGAGAGAGAGAGAGAGAGAGAGAGAGAGAGAGAGAGGGAGAGGGAGGGAGAGAGGATGGGGGAGGGAGAGAGATAGAGAGAGAGAGAGAGAGAGAAAGAGAGTGTTAGACTTCTATTGTTTAATTTTTTTTATTCGCTTAGGTAAATTCATTTGTTATTTTGAAGTAACTAAGTGCCCAAATAAAATATATATATTTTTTTTCTTCTTTCATTGAAGTGTTACTATATTACATATCTTGAATGAAGAGTGATTGTACTAGAAGAGCGATAGAGAGGGATGTACATGCGTGGGGAGGCACTTAGACGAGGACTATGTGTACCCAAGTAAAAGGTGCTAGATAGCGTTGTGTACTTGGTCCCAAAGCTTTGTGTACACTAGATACAGAATCAACAAGCCTTCAGGTCCGAGAAGCTAGGCAGAAAATCTACCAGTAGATTCATTCAAATATAGGTGTGTTTGTAGGCTGGTGATATCGAATCATGACAAGAGATTCCTTTCATTTCCTTTTTTTTTTTTTTATTTATTTATATTTCATCAGGTGGGAATCATTCCGGAATTTTCCTTATCCTTGTACGATATCACCGAGAATAAATGTTTTCATTTTATGCTCCGATATCCGAAAGTTGTATGTATCAAATAATTAAAGTAAAGACAAACAGATAGATTTTCTGAAAAATCTATATTTTGAACTTATTTTTCAGCTGACACTTTACTAAATCTTCGCATTTTCGTGCTAAGCGGAAGGAACTTCTTTACATAGTTACACTAACTTTATTTCGTCCCTACATGTTTCACACCTCTTTGGTGCCTGTTCAAGGGATCAAGCTACAAATGTAAATCTTACAACCCCCCTATAAAAATAAAAAATAATGGTATTAATTTACATTCTAAAGGAAAGATCAAAACTGAAGGATAAGAAAATAAGAGTCAACTTGAGGAGAACCTTCCACTAGTACGGCCACGTATACTAGTATACTGTATTATTAATTCTGTAAATTAATTTTTAAACATATGACATATTGATTACAGGTCAGCTGACTATATCCCGCCACATTGGATTCTTTCAGACCATGACAAGTCTAGACTTGGCTACTGGTGGAAGGTTCTCCTCCTCAAATTGAGGCTGTAAGATTTATATTTGTAACTTGTTCCCCTGAAGTGATACCAAAAAGGTGTGAAACATGTAGGGACGAAATAAAGTTAGTGTAACTATCTAATGAAGTTTTTATAATTTTATTTTCCGCCTAGCACGAAAATTCGTATATTTTGAAGGTTTCGGCATGTTCTTTCTGGGCAATGTATGCCAACGGAATCTCAGAGGTAACAGTTCATCTGGACTTTTTTTGGTCTTTCTCCATCTGTTAGGCATTTATTGCTGAAGAAACCCGCCAAAAACCATGCCAAAACGTTCAATTTATAGATTTTTCAATAATTAAGAATGAAAATCTGACTGTTATTCTTACCGGGGCCGATTAACCAATTTTCAATCTGTAAAAAGTTACTAAAAGCTTCAGTGGGTTAGTTAATTAAAAATATGTTCGGAATTTCGTTCGAGTCTCCCAAAAATTTAAAAACTCTTAATTTTTTCGCTGTTACCTCAATTTATACATTTTATAATACAAAATGTCCTCAACTGATTTGAACGAAATATAATGGGTTATTTCATTATATAATGAAACATCAAGAGAATGAATTTTAGTAATTGGTTTCTTGAAATGATTCCCAATGACAATTTTTTTTCCATGAAAACTTTAAATAAGTATGTACAAAAATGAAAACTTGTTTCGTTTCTTGTTTTGCGATTTTCTCCAAAACGAAGCAAAAACGAGCAAATCTCTGAAGGATTTTTTGTCTTAGTTTTTTGGTCCTCTACACGCTCCCGAAGTTTTGCCATTTAAAATTGGGACCCCTGTATATATAAACGGGTACGTGTAAATAGAAAAATCGGTCCTCAAAACTGATGGAGGCCTTGAGCACAGAAACCTCATAATATATCATATTACTAGATGTATGCATATAAACAATTTAAGCAATTGTATAACAAATTATGGTGTGTAGGATGCCTGGCTTTAAAGAAACAACCCAAAAAATCATAGTCTAATTATTTATCAGTAATAAGAGCTGAAGGAATGATATTATGTGCGATTATGACACAATTTTTAAGAGGTACTAATGGCCCAAGTAGTCGAAGTACCTTAAAAAAAAAATAAAAAATACGTGCGTTTGCATGAAACATCCGAGTTAACTCGCTCATGTAAAACTCAAGCTATAACCGAGATTTCTCGGGCGTGGTTGTTGAGTGATCAAGTGCCTCTTCAAAATTTATTTATTTTTTCATTTAATATATTACTTGAATAGGCGGAAGGTCATGCATATATAAAACTCATCAACTTCACTTTATTTTATTTTATGCTCTACAGTTTTCGCCATGGACGTGGCCCTACCTGTGGAAGGTCTTCCGTAGCTAAGGCTAAATGTAAGTAAATAGATTAAGTTGCTCCTGAAGAGGCTTCAAGAGACGCGAAACATGTAGAGCATAAAACAAAATAAAGCATATAAAGTGAAGTTGATGAGTTTTATATATGCATGACCTTCCGCCTATTCAAATAATATATTGAAACAAAAAAAGGGTCACAATTTTATAATAATTATTCATTTAATGAAATTACATTCTGTAAAATAATTACATTTTGTAATGTGCTTACATGACAGATAAAAAAATAACGAGCGTCTGCATCAGCTGCCCTTTGTCTCCTCAGGTAAGCGAGATGGGGGACAGCCGTACCCCATTCCTCAACCAGCAGCAGTATGAAGTACTGGATGTGGAAAAGGGACGAGAGAACTGCAGACACTCTAGGGGCTTGTGAGGAGAAGATAACCTCCGTTATCACTCCCTTGTCTCCTCAGGTAAGCGAGATGGGGGACAGCCGTACCCCATTCCTCAACCAGGAGCAGTATGAAGTACTGGATGTGGAAAAGGGACGAGAGAACTGCAGACACTCTAGGGGCTTGTGAGGAGAAGATAACCTCCGTTATCACTCCCTTGTCTCCTCAGGTAAGCGAGATGGGGGACAGCCGTACCCCATTCCTCAACCAGGAGCAGTATGAAGTACTGGATGTGGAAAAGGGACGAGAGAACTGCAGACATCCTTAAAATGTAAGAAGTAAAAGCTATATTAATAAGTTATCCTATGGATAAATAAGTTTTCCTTAACTAATCCGGATCACTAATCGGATTTTCGTACAGATATAAAGTACTTTTTATTTTTAAAAGATCATTTATTTTTAATAGTAGATAGAAAGGACTAGAATATCTTTATAATAGGGAGGAAGTTGATATCTGCTCGTAAATCGGTAAGAGTCTTCTCTACTTGTTCGATAAGATCTTCTCTAGTAGTTTGCTGAGAAAAACTTTACTATTTCGCCTTTACAACATTGTCTGGAGAATTGCAATTTTCGAAAGACCAGTAAATAAACATTAAATCAGTAGACAAATGGAGGTTTGATTTTCTTTTAAAGACTGGTCATTTGAGTGAAGGGATAAAATTACTTTGCAATTAAACTTGCTTTATCCAGGGCCCATTTATAAATAGTCGGACTCGGAGGAACTGCGTCATCTTAGCGCGTTTCCGTTCATATCCCTAGTGTCATTAGTAAAGGAATAGACGCATTTATTGATATGCTTTGATCTTTCAAAATATACAATGAAATCTAAATAATAAGTAATTCAAGGTTTTAAGCGCCACAATAGGAAACTGATTAAATCCTAAGCGGAAATTAGTCCATCCTCTTTCTCACTATAACAAAGTTTCTCATTTTTTTTCGCATTGTTTTACTAAAATTCTCATATCATTGTTAAACGCAAATAAAAAAAAAAAAAAAAAAGGTTTAAAGCACTAATTTTCCCGATTGGCGTCGCTCCATCGAATATAGCATGAGCAATTTTTTTTGTAGAGAATTAAGTAGGCTATCGAATGGCCGACTTTCACTGGCCAGAATTTTTCGAGATATTTTAAACAATTCACCAGGATCCAAAAACTTTTCATGTTTATTATTCATTTTTTTTAATACTTCTTTAACTCCAAACGAAATAAAAATTAAAATATCTTAAGTCAGATGAGCGACAAACATCTCGAAAAATTTTCAAATGAATCAATAATTTCTGAATATCCAAACTGAAAATTAGTTTGGAAAAGTAGATGTATCAATTTTTCTCGGAAACTGTTTCAGACCAGAGTTGGGCAAAAATTATCTTCGGATAACGGATGAAGAATAACCTAGGTTATTCGTTATTTGTCATCTATAATTTTCGGATATCCGTTATCCGTTATTCGAAATAATTACCATTTACGTAAAGTTATCCGTCATCTTTTATCTTAAGATTTCATTTGAAATAATTTTTTATCTTACGGATGAATTTTAATTCGATGGATAAATTTTCATCCGAAAGATGATTTTTATATTTGGAAGATGTGTAGAAAACCAATTTACTACTTAATCATATTGTATTTATTATTTAAATATAATATAATATGTAATTATTTAAATTATTATTAAATATAATTATGTATTACATTATTATTTAAATGTATAATTAAACTTTAAATTAAATTCAACATAGATTTTAAAACTACTCTTTTCTCAAACATTTCATCAGAGAGTCGATTGCTTTTTGGAATATCCGTTATGGAAGCAAACAAGAACAGCCGTTCTACTGGTGCTGACGATGGAAGTGCCGTGTTCTACTTAAAAAACAATTTCTTGATGTTTAAATATTTATTTAAAGAGTGCAATGTCATGTGCAAACCAACAGTTTGTTTTTCCCCGAATGGATAGAAAGATGTGGTATTGTGGACGGATAACGAATAAAAGATAACGGATAATCAAATGACGAATAAAAGATAATTCACCCGTTTCTCGAATAACGGATAATTGGTCATCCGTGGTTTTATGATTAACTAATAACGGATAAAAAATTATCTTTTATTCGTTACTTAAATAAAAAATTATTCGAATAAGCCCAACTCTGTTTCAGACATAGCTTTAAAAATTGTTTCGTTCGCTTTTCTACGTTAAGGAACCTGTAAATCGAATACCTCCAAGGATATTAACTCGAAAATGTAAGCGATACGATTTTTTTTCGCACGAAGCTCACACGAAAAACCATATTCCGGTTGACGGATTCTGCTCGTTAACGAACTCGACCTTTCAAAATAGACGAAAGATTTTTGTACATTTTCTAGTCAGCACTTCCGGATTGCGTCATGGGCTCAGCCTCCCGAGGGAGGAATGAGCCCCGCTAAAAACGCAGCAATGTCGAGAGGGGGAAAGCCTATTTTTGTGGTAATATTTTCTGAAAAACACAAATAATAATAATTTATGTATGCCTGAACATTTTTTTTAATATTAAAGAATAACGTTATTTTTTTGTTTTTTTTTTTGTTTTTTTTGTTTGACCGATTTTAAATCTCTAAAACAAGTTTATATGCTTGAACGTCTAAGTTCTTAAAAAAAATATATATATAACAGAAATTAAATATGTAAAGCATGGTATTTGGATTTAGTTCATTTTTTCTCTAGTTCCTCAATTGCAAAATTTATTGTGCAAAATAGGAAACCACCGTAACAATTATACAACGATTTTTCATAAATTACTTCGCTCACAATAAAACCTACATTTACTTATTTTTTTTTTTTTTTACGGCGCATCTAAAACTTGGCCATTAGCGCCGGGCTATCTATAGGTTGCCACCCTTTTATAATGCCAACAGCACGTGGTCGGTCGCCCATTCAGGTACTGGCCACGCCCGACGTTGCTTAACTTCGGTGATCTACGGGAACCGGTGTACTCAACGTGGCTATGGCCGTTGGCTTTACTTATTATTATTATTATAATTATTACTATTACTTATTGATAAGTAAGTAGTCCTCCGCATCTGAGGAGATTAGCATATAATTCCTTGTAGTAAGGTAATAAAGGCGCTGTATTTAACGATGTAACTCCAAAAAAAAAAATAGTTATTACACACAATTATGTAATTATTGAAATAATTGAGGTATAAAGAGTAAAGAAAATTACAAATAAATATAAAAAAATTAATAGTTATTTATTTAATTAATAGAGTAAAATAGTTGTTAACATTATTGCAAAAAAAAAAAAAAAATGTGAAATGGATTCTCGTTGTTATTGTACCATCTATTATATTTTGTCAGACTTGTTATTTCTTTTCAATTATTTCAATGGCAGGCTTTAGAAAGTATATCCGTCGTGTTATGAGAAATGTCCAAGTTTTGCCGTAACCTACAGTCTGTTAGAATATGTTTTACAGTAAGGTATGTGTTATAAGTCGTTTGGGTTTGTCGTTTTTTTTCATCATGTCATTCATTACTTAATTCTGTCCTTTGAAAGGTGAATCCATCTCGATTGAGCAATAAATACAGACGAAAAAGCGATAAATATTATTTGTTAGAATTCAATTTATTTAAGTGCTAAATATTGCGTTGACGTTCCGATTGCTGACCTAAGATGGAAGAGCTACCACTTATGTAAATAGGTTGATATCAGCGGGGTAATTAATCAGTATTCATAAAAGGAATAATGTATTTAAATTAAGCTAGTAGAAATACAATTAGTATGCGAGCTTTTAAAAAAATTGCTTCTCCCCAATCGGCTGTAATGGTTCTGACACAAATCAGGGATTTCAGATCGATTTGACGCTAATCCAGCCTGTGTTGATTCACGGCGGAAATAATTGTCATTAGCATAAATATCAAGTGGATGAGGGTCGATTTCCGAATAAGCTTTGCAACTTTATTTCCCGAGTTATTACCTGGTCTACATTAGCAGATGTTGCTACTTATGGAGTGTCCACATAATCTACTTGATGTACAAACCGAAGGGGAACAAAAATCCGAATCGCGCAGGAAGGGCGCTCTTGTTTGTCGACAAGGTGACAGCAAAATTATTGGTTTAAGGTCACGATCAATTTAAAATTTGTTTGGAGAAACAGTTAATGTTTCCAGGTCTCCCCGTGGTCTACTGGCTAATGCCTTAGAGTCTCATGTGGGAGATGGTGGGTTCGAGTCCCACCGGCGCGTAGGAATTTTCTCATCTCACAGCTCGGTGGTAAAATTCCTCGCTGCGCCAGGGATGTCGGCGCTAATTGCCAGAAGTCGTACAAAAAAGAAAAAAAAAAGTTAATGATTTACAATTTAATTATGAAATATCAAAGTGGAATTTACCCCATTTGAGCAACGATTTGTCCGAAGGATATCACTCAATAGAAAATTGCATAAGATCCGCATTTGTAAGAAATTTACTAATAATTAGATTTCCCAGGCCTAATTACTTATAACTTGTGTACCTGGAAGCCAACTAACAGAAACATATAAACGGTACGATTTTAGTCTCGCGAATTTCGCCCAAAAAAACATGTTTCTTTGCACGGATCTTCACCTTTCAAATTATAACTGTCTAGAGAGCTAACGTGTGTATATATATATATATATATATATATATATATATATATATATATATATATATATCGTCAAGGCAGATAAGTAGTAATTTTATTGCGCTAAATAATACAGTATAAAAGTTAACGCTACTACATAATTTGTGCAGTTTATTATAGCACGGTTCCCGTCATACTATAAGTAATTCATGAATTGATAAGTAATCAAAGTATAATGTTTCTAGAAACAGATAACCTAGAGATCTATAGGTTACCAGTAACAGGAGTACAGGTTAGAATTCGTTGTCAATAATAGTAAACGTTAAAATTCAAAAATTGATTTTTCGAAGAAAAACAATAATGGGTGTTTCCATTTGGAAACACCCTCTATATTTGCGAGCATTATCAAGAAGTGTTTTGAGTGGGGATGCTGATAAGTGAGAAGGCTGTGCAAGGGTTCGGGATATTATTATCTTGGATAGACCATCACCAGGTATAGCGTAAACTCTATTAGGGACAAAATAAATGTTTATTTATAGTAATTAAAGGTCTGCCATCTTAGTTGAAATGAGCCGGAAATAAAAATAATATTATGAACTAGATAATGTACAGTAACGCATGCTCACTAGGCGTGCCTGCTCTCTTTAAAACCAATTAATAATTCAAAACCAAGGTTTCTAAACTAATTGTCGATGTGACGCTCTCAGCCGGAAGAATGCTTAAAACTTGTTGGTTCCTTTTCTTTGTATTTTCTTTTGTCACTTTTATATTGCTTATTATTTTTTTTAATCTATTTCGAAATGAATTTTCTTATTAAAATAATATACGTACAAAGGGAAACAATTTTTTGTTGTTTGTAAGAGATTTTTCCGAGCAGAAGTCAACGTGGCCGAGTGAGAGTAATTTCCCACCTATAATCTTACTTTTATTCTAGATTTCATTGGAGCTGATGTTTAAATTTGTCACAAAAATGTAACTATATCGATTTTCGAAATAAGGGATATGAAAGTTATCTAAACACGATATGATGCTACTCAAACTTTTTTATTATAATTCTGCCTACCTTTGAAAGCACTATACGGCAAGTCCATTCGCTTTTGAAATGTTTTCATCTTGAACTGGTTACACCATCCGGTGGGGAAATGGAATATAATAATTCATCTTAATAAAACTAAAACTTTATTTTAAATATGATAAAAGGAAAGACAATTCAATCCTAACGTTTTGACAGATGATGAATAAATGCAATATCTCAGAAGATCTTCGAGCTAGCCTTCAATCCGAAAGCCGCATCCGTGAGAAATCTAAGCAAATGGATATTGGATGCATTAGCATAAATCTTAAACAGACCGGATTTTCTCTATAGACTTTAATATTTTATTTTAAAAGATAAATTTCGCATTTTATTCTACCTCTGCTTAATTTTGTCTGATTTCTTAAAATAATCGTTATATAAATTTAAAACGAAAATGAGTTCTTATTTTTAACGGCTTGAATTTTAAGGCTCCATCTCCATCCAAAAAAACAAAAAAAAACGCCATTAGATGTCGGCAGTGTATTTTATGATTTAGTCAATACAACGTAACAAGTCCGCCATCTTAGTGCGTTTCCGTTCATATCACTAGTGTCATGTGGAAAACCTGGATTAGAAACAATTAATACTTTGTTTTGATATATGGAAAATTTTTAAAAATACATTTAGAAGCAAAGTTACAAGATACCGCAACGCCAAGCGAATATAAGCCGCTTTCTCTATTAAAAACAACAAGAAATATAAATACGTTTCTCATTTACAAGATATATGTAAATGAGAAACATTTATTTATAAAAAGAAAAACATACAAAACAAAACAAGAAACGAAACTGAGGCAAATAAGATACTTTTAGATTTTATGCACCGATTTCATAGGAACCGTTTTTGTAGGAAATGTAATACGTTCTCGTTTAGATGCTTTACATTTAGCGGGATTTCTCACAACCTAGAACTTGGAATAGTTAACATGGGCGTTGCCCCCCCCTAATTTTTATTTGATCGGTAAGAATATGCCATAACCCCCTTAAAAATAAATTAAATAAGATCACTTAGTCATACAAATATTTTATTTTGAGTGTAAAAGCATTTTAGTTGGATAAAACTATTCCAAGCTCTAGATTGTTAGTATTCCATACCCCGGAAATGGTCCCAGCCCCCGAAATTATTTTCTATATACGCCCATGGTAGTTAACCAACTAAAACACCATTACACCAAAAATATAATTATTTATTACGACCCAAAAATCAAAATTTGGGCGAATGGCTGCAGCAGCCCTTAAAGTACGCCCATGGGATCCGAGGGGCACGTAAAGAGCGTGTAAGCTTGTCCCTTGACGAGCAACCTCGAAGACCTTAGTGCTTCCAAGAGTCATAGATTGCCGATCCCTTTGGGGGGATAAAGACGAAAATCAACTGCACTCGTCGAATATTCCTTTCGGGGGGTTTAGCGTACGGCGGTAATTCTTGCTTGGAGCAGACAAGCCAGTAGAGGGGGTTCGTGATATAATGTCAGCTCGCTCCTTTATATTCGATTCTTTAGAAGAACTTCCCATTTCTGAGGGTTTGTAGGGAAGGTATTGTCGAAATATTGGCCTAGCTACTAGGTTGTTAAAAAAGTCCCTCTTTTTAGCACTTTCCTCCGAGGGAAAATAGCTATTGAGGTAGCACTCATGACGGAATTTTTGAAAAGTTTCTTGAAATATTCATTCATCCTACCTAGCAGACACCGAAAATTACCCCCGTTAATATATACGCAGATCCCGATTGACCGAGGTGTCAAGCCTAAGAGGGAGAGGGGGGGGGGGGGGGTGGCGAAATAAAATCGATGTTTTTTCCTGCAAATGTTACATCAATAATCCAGCCTATGGACCAAGGAGTAATTTCGGCCTTCAAACGATACTAAAAAAAAAGAAGCTTTTGTCTGAAATGCTATTAGCAGAAGAGGAAGCGTTAATTCAAAAATTAAAGAAAATATCTATTAAGGATGTGATTTATATGGCTGCTGATTCTTGGCATTCTGTAACAAAAAGCACAGTAAATAAAGCCTGGAAAATCCTGTGGCCTCGACAATTGACGAACCTCCAACAAGTCTGCAGTTGTGCGATTTGTTAAAAGACCTCAACTCCCCGGATATAATGGATTCCGAAGTTGTAGAGTGATAAACGACGACACAATAAACAGAGCGACAGTCCTTACGGAAGATGAAATTATTAATGAGGTAATGATGTCCAATCCCGAAGAAGACGTGGAAACCATTCCCCCAAAAATAAGCCATGAAGAGGGTTTCAAACTGCTTGGCAGAACCCTTCTCTATTTAGAAAGCAGAAGCGATGTACCGCCAAATGAACTCATGATTCTAAGAAAATGGAGGGACACAGAAAAAATGCTGCCGACAGAAAAAGTTCATTTAGGCAAGCCACAATTAAAGATTTCTTTTTTAAGAAATAATGTCACGGTTTCTGTTGTTTCTACATATTATTATTATTATGCATTATTATTAATTATTCAATATTAGTTTTTTTAGCAGTAGTTTTTATTAAAAAACAACCTACATTTCCAATTGCTATTGGTATGGTTCCGATTAACCGAGGTAACCTTGGTCATGCGTATATAAAACCCTTCAACTTCACATTATATGCTTTTTTTACGGCTCAAATGTTTCGCGTCCTTTGGCGCCTCTTCAGGAGCAACTTAACTATATATATATATATATATATATATATATATATATATATATATATATATACATAATTCTAGCCTTAGCTAAGGAAGAACTTCCACAGGTTGGGCCACGTCCATACTAATACAAGGACGTTAATATGGACATCAGCTGTTTCAAATAGATAGTTTCTTGGCTTTTATCGATTCCAGAGAAGCTTTTTTCATTAATAGTAAAGTTAAAATCAAATAAAAATAATAATAAAAACGATTGATATAAATATTCCTAATTACCGTCTAGTATATTCAAAAATATATTATTTAAATATTTGATCTACGTTTTTTATTTATTGTTTTTTGTTTTTTTTACTATTTTTAATTATAAGTATATTTTCTTTTATTTTTCTTCTTATGGGGTTCTTTTCTTTATTCAAAATTTTAATATTTTGTTGCGTTTTCAGTCCAGTCAACGAACAGTTGTAGATGGAAATGTTTGGAACAAAATTTTTGACTTCCTAACTTTGTTTCGGCTAGTTAGGAGGTCAACATATCATAAGTCCTCGCTCGTAGTCTTTGTGCCGGGGGGGGGGGGGGGGGGGGGGGTTAGAAGGCCCCATTTTTCGGGTTTTCACTTATATCTCGGGAGCCCTGCGTCCTAGCGACATGACTATTCTATAACAAATAAAAACTGATTAAATTTCCTGTAAAGTTTTTCGAGATATCTTTATTTTTCGAAATATCCGCTCTTCAAAGTCTGTCATTTTGAGGAAAAACACTTTTGCCGCATATTTTTCCCCCATTTTGACCGGATTATTCTTCAACGATGTACCAAAATAATAAATAACGGTTATAGGGTTGTAGAGTATTGCATTCTCTTCAATAATATATATTTCTTTGCTATTTTATGTATTCTCCTTCAAACGTAAAAATAATTTCAGTGTTCATCGTGAAATCAGAAAATTTGCGACAACTAGTCCAGGAAACTAAGAGTTATAGATGGAAATGTTTGGAACACAATTCCAGATTCCCCACTCCCGTCACTTCCGAACTTCCAAAAAGGCTTAAAACTCACCAAATTTCTTCTAATTTGTATCTTTTTTAATCTATACCCCGCCACCCCACCGGTATACCCACCCCATATAAATGTGTCCCAGTTTCACTCACCAAAAATATGGCTAGCCTATATAATATGTACAAACATTGTTAATCAGATTTCTGTGTATTAATAAATTCTAAATTTTGTTCCTGCCCTAGAGTGTTGAGATCAATAAGAGACCCCATATGAATATGTATTGTCCTGTCGGGATGTTTACATTCTTCTTGTCAATAATTCCTTTTTCTGAATATTCCTGGCAAAGAGACGTAAAGCTATTTGCCATGTGGCTTCAAAGGCACCGCCTGAAATCTATTTGTTCCTGTTCAGCAACAGGAAACACAAATGCATCCTTTGTAATAACCCACATTTTTTTTTTACCCTCATTATTTTACTCTAAACTATTATTGTTCTAATGATTTTTCATTTAAAGATGTTGCCGAGACTCAAGAGCATAGTATATCAGCGTTTTCCATATCGTCCCTACCATGTCAAAATATCGAATATGAAAAATCTCGTTTTGCTCTTTAATCGACACTTTGCTCTTAGATTGTGGACGATACGGCTTGGCGCAACTCTAACCCCTTTAGAATAGCCGTTAATGCATTAAAAAATAAGACCATTTTTCAATATATTACTTAGTCAATGTATCGAATATGTTCGTTCACTAGATTGCTCTGATTTTCATATTCGATAGTTTGACATGGTAGGGACGATATACTGATTGTCCCCAGTAGAATTTAGAATGCTTGGAGAAATTTGTACATCTGAAAGATATGTTATCTCTAGGGCCTTCAAAATGAGGGAAGAAGCAAAAATGGCCCGGGCAGATTAGCTTATTTCCCTATAATGGTTTTATTCGATTATCTTTTTTCTGCGGCGCACAGTGATACGTTTTCAACAATCATGGTGCAAAAAATTAACTTTTTATTTGAAGCAAATGCTTCTGTACTTTTTTTCTAGGGTATCCCTGAGAGTTATTTACGATTTTTTTATTTGTTATTTATTTTTTGACTAGTCGTTAAGCTACGCCAAAGTACCAAAGTTGGCTTTTACTGAGGTCTTCGTTTTGAGGTTTTTCATAGCAGGTGGGAGGAAGTTCACTGTGTCACTCACTAATTTTTTTTAAAAATTCATATTACTTATTATAAATCTATAGGATGCAATGTATTTATCAGTGCTTTAAAAGTATTCATAATATGAATATTGGATAGAGTAAAACACTTCCAAAATAAAGCATTATTTTTACAAGTAAGCTGGTTTTCAATAAGGTTTAAAAAAAAAAAAAAAAAAAAAAAACGCGCACACGATGAGGTCTGCTTGCGTTTGTGGAAGATTTAGGGTGATTAGTGTGAAAACCATGGTGTCTGCATCTTCGGATTACTTTATGTAATCGACAATATAAGCTGGTTTACTCCAAAAGGAATTGAGAATACGCGTTAAAAACGTTTGGGTCAAATACCTCTTGCTTTTATTAAAGCTGTCTATAAATGTTTTCTCTACGGGTTTTATGTAGAGAGCTGTACGTTTTCAGGCCGGACGATAGGGAAGTGTATGACAAAGCGTGTTAATTAAAGTGAACATTAATTAAGTAAACTCTAGGAGAGATGTTTGGCGCAATTAGAGGGGTAGTGCCTGAAAACGGCGGGGGCGGGAAATCTCCACCCCCTCTCCTCTCTTGTCCTTCCCCCACTCCTGTCGTTATTTACCCCCTCTCCTCTCTAGTCCTTCCCCCACTCCTGTCGTTATTTACCCCCACTCCTCTCTACTAGACTCCCCTCCAACGCTGATTAATTAGAGTGGATTCGTGTTGGGCAAAGGGCCCCTAACCCCTGTAAGTGTGTATCCTTTGCAACTTACTAACCGGCCTACCGGCTCGAGTGCTTTAATTATTTCTTTAATGACCCTCTCCGCACTCTCTCTCTCTCTCTCTCGCGCGTGGAGATTGGAGTGAGAGTGAGAGTGAGAGAGAAGTTGAGAGATGTCTTTGAGGGAGAGTGGAGGCTTTGTGAAAGGCTTCGTTAGGGCCCAAACCATTACTGAATCAATCCTGCCACCATT